>JBAJNP010004061.1:0-35474 GCA_036877545.1 Yasuhikotakia modesta
TATCTATCTATCTATCTATCTATCTATCTATCTATCTATCTATCTATCTATCTATCTATCTATCTATCTATCTATCTATCACAAAATTACTTCCTGCACACTAACTAATGGTTTGTTCTTTCTTTCTTTAGCCCATAATCATTGTAGTTTCTACAGAACCAGCACTGGTAAAGTCAACCCATTTTCCCTCTGTCGTGACTGGTGGCTGCACAATGAGTTCTGCTGCGGCACCTGTACGAACAGGTACTGCTGCTCCGATCCACGGGAGAAACTCACTGAGGCCCAGCAAGCAGACTGTTTCAAGTAAGGGCTTGTATTGTGTTTTCTGGGTTACGTCACGGTTAGTTTATGTCGCCTGTAAAACTCATGCTCGTTCGTTTATTCACTTTATAAGGAAACAATTCACGACTTCACCACACCTTTCCCGTTGGCAACGCGACTTTGAGAGGACAATCATCATCTCCGTTGTAGCAGTGGTGGCGGTCTTCATCCTCCTTATCTTCATCCTCTGCTGCGTTTCTCCCAGTTGTTACCTCTATAAGAAGTGCCGAAACCGTCAAGGTAAGTGTCAAAGTATCACGAGGCCTCGCATAAGCCTGGAGATGTTTGTTTGTACTTAACCGTTGTTATGCATTTGATTCCTCATGCAGCTGTGATGACAACAACTGAAATCGCAACTAGGCAACACCAGTCGTACCAACTGGTGCCAGGTAACCCAGCGTACCCAGGTCAGCCCGCTTATGGAGGTCACCCCATTCCAACAGCACCGTATCAGGGACGTTTAGATGTACCAGAAGCCCCACCTTCATATCTGGAAGCTAGTAAGATCTTCAAACATACCTCCAAGTTTTAATACAACTAATTTGGTTGATGTCTTCCACCGAGATGATCAGTAAAACTCTTGTTTTTCTGCTGTATCTGAAGCCTAGAAAGTGTTGAAATTGAGTTGGGTTAAATATTTTTTCCAGTGGGGTCAGCAGATCCAGTTTTCAACAGCGTGCCTGCATACAGCGGTGACCAGACTACATACCCCATACCGGCACCAGCTCAATCATCTCACAAGCTCCTCTCCACAGACTACAGCTCGCCACCAGCCTTCAACCCTGCCTATGTAGAGCCACCAAAGACTAGCCTTCATCCTAACCAAAGACTTCACATCATTAACTGATAGATTGCAAATTGTGAAACAGCTACTGCATTTACACTCTCCCACAGTTGTGTTTGTATACAAAACCGGTATTATAGTTTACGTTTTCTGCTACACAAGTGTCAACTTTTCACTTAACAAGTGTTAAGACGTTCTTTGGGAGTGCTAATTTACTGGTCAAGCATTTGTGTTCAGTGTTTTAATTTTAAAATGTTTATATTCCATTTTTTACATGCCTAAACTGCAAAACTTTTTATGTTGTTGTGTGTTTATTATGTAGACAGGGCAGTGTAACGTGTATGTATATCTGATGTTACTACATGGACTGATAACCAATCCAGGTGGGATCCTTCTGAGATCAACTATCCATCTTATGTAATATGTAGTTCTGAATTGAAAGATTAAAGCAAACTGAGCTCATAAATGTGTTAGTAGTGTTTTTTCAGACTTTGATAAAATACGATGATATGATAAAAGTTATTTTGCAATACATTTTTTTGTTTCAGTTTTGTTTCTTGCGTGGGAGGGGTGAGCCAATGACGCCTGTAGCTGTGGCCACTTGTGGAACAATTAATACGCCCACCCCTTTCATTAATATTCATGAGCCTTCAGTAGGGCATGTTTTCGACGAAGTTAGTGTGGTGGTGAAATGAGAACTTGTGAAATGGCCTCAAGTACTCCTAATCTTCTGCTCCTGTCTGTGGCCTTGTTTCCTGTGGCAGTTGGTAAGTTCTTTGGTTGCTATTTTAAAAAAGGAGCTTTGTCTCTGCTATTATATGAATGCTATCTTTGTTTTGCCCTTCACACGAGTGAGGCTACGCTGGGAAACATAGAAAATTGGGAAATTGGCTGTGAATGTAGAAAAACGGGAAGTCTGTTTTTTGAATTAAAAATTCGAAATGCGCTTTTTTTATTAGGTCCTGAATACTGATTAAACAAGTTGCTTGTTAAGGGTCAAACTGTGCCTTAAATCTACTAGTAACTTTTTGCTTTATTTTTAGCTAATGAATGTTACCAACATGAGACAAGCCACGAAATGTACAAATGGTAAGGTATTCAGTCACAGAGTTTCTTCTTAAAAAATTGTTTATAATTTCAATAATGCGAAAAGTTTGTCATCATTTTGAAGAACTGTAGCTCTAAAACTGTCATTTCCATTTTTGGCCCTACCCACTATTTCCTACAAAGAAGCTGCGGTCGCATTCAGGCTGCATGTTGCAAAATGCATCGCAAGGATTGGTTTCAAAGATTTTAGCAGCCACTTCCTGCAGCGAATGGTGGTCCTTTCTTCAAAAGTTTAAAGTTTTCAGCTGAAGAAAGTCTAAAAACAGTAACGTTAGTTTGTTAGCAACATACTTGTGCACACCTCACGGAAACTAATTAAGAGTGACTTCAGAGTTGAAATGAATAGTTGTTGCACATTATAAAGCTGTGTATGACCGGCCTGCAATATGTTTCTAATGCATCTTGTTTTTTCAGTCTGTACGAAAACCCATCCACCTCTACTCATACTGTTATATCCATCGTAATGGGAGTTGGAAGTTTTTTTGTTCTGCTCATCTGCTGTTGCTGTTGTCCGTGCTGTTGTCTCTACAACGTATGCAGAAACCCCCAACGTAAGTTTCAACTCCTACTCGTGATGTTTGATCTCAGTAAATATCTGTAATGGATAAAATGGATCTCTTTATGAATAAAACTAACGTTAAACTTCTTGCACGTTCTTGCAAGTTTAATTCGAATGCAGTTTTTTTTTTTTGTAGTTTGGGATGGTTGTAAGATCGTCAGGTTTGTGAAAGTGATTTACAGTGTCTGACACCAAGTTAAAATGATTCTGAGGTATAACGTTAAATTAATTAAATTAATTTAACTTTGCTTTCAGTCTGTTTCCACGTTCATTGTTGAATCCTAGTTTTTAACGTGGACTCCTAAACCCTGTTGTATCAGTCCGCAATCCGCAACTTTCTATGTTCCTAAGCTTTGTTCTTATTTTGTTAGTTTCTGTTCCTTAAGCGTTTCTGTGTTTGTTTATCTGTGATTCTTGATACAGCCGTGCCAGAAGTAACAACAACAACTACAGTAGTAAACACACAATGCGTGATGCAACAGCCGGTCCCCCCCGGACCCCAGTACCCAACCTACCAGCCTGTGCCGACACACCCCGGGTATGGGGGTCAACCGATGGCAGCTGCACAGTATCAGGGACAGCCATACGCACCGGGACCCCCACCCCCATATCACACAGTCGGTAAGAACGTAAAGCCGCCTTAAACCTCCGTGTGCATTTTTGTTACATTTCTGCACTTTTCAAAACGCTTTTATCCAAAGCGACTTATGGTGCATTTGTCGATTCAGTTTTGGGAATCGAACCCACAACCTTTGTTTGACAATATACACTGTAAAATACACTTATCTAACTGTTGTGAGAAACTGAGGAAAGAAATCAATGAAGCAAAAATAAATCGTATGTTTCTTTTTTCAGTAGGCCCTGGATATCCCAGCACTCAGGAGATGTACCCTGTACACACACCTGTACACCCACCTGCTCAGGCAGGTTATGCTCATGTTCCTCCACCAGCGGACTTGTTTACACAGCCGGCCTATAACCCGGCTTACGTACAGTCACCAGACACCGGTTACTAACCCACTGCTAACCCAGTCATCGCCGGATCGCATGGGATGCCAGTTTTCTGTCTTCACATTTTTACGTTTTGGGGAAGATAAAGCAATTGATACGTCAGCTTTGAGTTTCAGGGCAGAATTGTTTATGTGTAATGGCCAAGGGTCAGTCAATAAATAAAACTGTGTAACTTGAAAAACTGATTTTTAGAGAAAAAACGTAGAATTCACTTTCTTAATTCACTTTCTCACTTTTCACAAATCCACTGTCTTAATTTAAGGATGACATTTTTGACAGTTGTTTGCCTGTTTTGGCTGTTAAAGTCTTCAGACACTTTCACTCTTGTGAGTTTTGTCTGTTTTCACAATCTGTACAATCTTTTGCAGTTTCTTTCAAGAATATATTTTTGTAAAGTCTACCTACTGCTTTGTTTATTTATGTTTATACATTTTGTAAACATGTCACTTTTCATTGTTTTTTATTTGTAACGTTTATTTCAAACATCGGAGATGATCACGGTGTTTGTACACCAGAAATTTTATAAAGTTGGCTATAAAAATATCAAAAAGCATTTTCTCAATTTAGAGTTATTCTGTCTGACGTATTTACATCTCAGCTAAACATCTCAGTCCTCAAATACCTTTTCTCATTGCTCACATGACGTAAACACACATTATGAAGTCTTGCATTGTGTGTGTTGATATTCACCATCGCCATGAAACATAATTATATCATTCAATATTTGTCCCAAAACGTCCATGATATAAATCCATACACAGTCTTTGAACTTGCTAGACACAACAACAGTGATCATATGTATGTTATGCTAACACGAAAAGGACTGAAGTCTGCTCAGCACTCAGAAATGCATCTTTGCGATGAGATATAAGCCGAAAACCTTAAAGGTGAATAAAAATGCAGTCCATGAAAACAACCTATCCGTGACGTCAGAGCGCAGGCGCGCTCTGATTGGCGGAGCCGCGAGGGCTCAGAGTGTTTACCATCCGAGCGCCGCAGCTGCACGTAGAGCTCGAGTCGCCGTCGGAGGAGGAAGTTTGTGGTCGAAAACAGACATTTATTTACCAAATTTCACAACTACGTGGCTTTGAGCGTCGACAGCAGTCGCAGAAACCCCTCGCGCCCCCGATCTGGTTCACTGGAACGGGTCAGTGGCGTTTAAGGACGCTTTTGTCGCGTTGTTTTGAACAAAGGAACGAGGCAAACCCATTGCCCGGGCCTGTTGACTTGAGTTGTGTTGAGCTGAAGTAATTGGTTTTAAAAGCATATGTCGACATAAGTCGTCGTTTAAACGCATCTTCTCTTCCAGCCCATGCAAAAAAGTTCACCATGAAAACTGAGGTCTCCACCGCGGCGAACTTCATCGCCCGTCTGTTGAGAGGAACCGGGCTGCTTTCAGAAGAACAGCTGCAGCGGTTCAGGTTGTGTCTGGAGCAGTCGCTGGGCGGTAAGACTCAACACGAACCTCTGCGTGGTGTCGCTGGTGAATGTGTGCCGTGAAATCACCACGCAAACCGGGCGTCACGCGTGTTGGGCGATGGGTTCATTCTGGGAAACTTTGGGTTACGTCCGTCGATACCAGTGGGAACTAAAAAGTTGAAAAAACTGTCATGGCTTTGTCTACAACGAAGCCTTTTGCATAGACGTGTATGTAAAGTGTTGAAACAGCACAGAGATAAAACTGCGAACAATCTGAAATACAGTAAATGTACTTCAAAATGTCATTTTTTGAGAAATAAGTTTGAGTGACCCTGTACTTTACATTTTATGGTACGTTAATGGCAACATGTGGCAGATATTTGAATTGTCCAAATGTAATTAATGTAACCATTATTTTTTCTCCATTGTAGATCATTATCGCCACCACTGGTTCCCAAACGCTCCCTGCCGAGGTTCCGGTTACAGGTGCATCCGGATCAACCACAAAATGGACCCTTTGATAGGCCAGGCGGCCTCCACAATCGGACTCACAAAAGAGCAGCTGTTTTCCCTGCTGCCCAGCGAGCTCACCATGTGGGTCGACCCGTTCGAAGTGTCCTACCGGATCGGAGAGGACGGGTCCATATGCGTCCTGTACGAGTCCACGCCTCCGTCGGACGCCAATCCGGCGGCACCGGACAGCTGCAAAGACGAACTGAGAATCGCACAGTCCAGTCCGGCCAAATCTTTCAGTGGCATGATGACCTGTTCCAGCTGAAGAGTTATTCTCTCGCTCACGTTTAATTTTACTTCTTACGTTTTTTATTTCAGGCAGGATTTTAATCAATGGTGAAATCTTCATTTTAATGACCTCATTGTGAAAGCAGATGTATTTTGATTAAATGTTTTAAGCTCCCTGTACAGTCATGTTGAATATGTGTTTTTTAAATTTCTATTAAAAGGTTTTCTATGAATTTCTAAAAAACTGTCTTTTGTGGTTATTCTGTTGACATTTACTAATGACACGGTTTTTAAACAAAGCATAAGCCACACAGGACGTGTTTATATGCTTTCATATGTTTTAGTTATAGTTTTAGGGTTAAATTTAATATAAAATACAACATACAATACAAACATTTAACAGATTATGAACTAGTACCCCTTCAGTGAAAATTAGTTAGTACAATTTATTCACTTACTTGGGTGTTTTCTGATAATGAACATAGCAAGATTTCAGTTGTAAAGTGTGTGTATGACTGTTTTGGACAGAAGTAAAACAACTAAAAAAGAAGGAAAATAAACAAAAACGATATAATATTTATACTTTATGGCAAATCACGTGCAAACATAAAAAAACAACAATCGTGCGTCCATGACATCATTTCTATAGCTATAATAACTAACAACAAGGGAGCGACTGTTTGATTGACACCCCCCTCATCCAATCAGCAAACGCGTGTGTGGACGACAAAATCTCGCAACCAATCAGGACATTGATTCATACGTCCGGCCAATGAGAGCGCAGAGAGGGCGTGTCTCGGGAAAGCGGTAGCGGCCGGGCGCTCGTCGGTGTCGGTCGCGCCTCCAGAAGTTTTCGGTCCGTTCGCCGCGACCGGTGCGTCAAATCCGCGTCCGACCCGATTGATTTGCTTCCTCTGGGTTATGGAACTGGACAAAATGGACGAAAACGACTGGAAATATCACGGGGAGGGCAACAGGAGCTTGGTCGTGTCCCATTTACAGGTATGTGGTGAGTTACTAGCCTGTAGCTTAGCCGGGCTTCACATAAACTCATCAAATCTTATATATCGACACGAAATCAAACCAAACCTAATGGGAAAAGCTAGGAGAGGGTGTCTAGACGCTATGTGGCACAACTGGACCGAAACCACCCCCTTCATTGGTTTATTAAAACTGTTGCCAGGGCTTTAAAGCTAATAGCTACGTAGCTAAAGCAGAGTTCAATGAATAAGTCAATCTGCCACCACGTTTGTCTTACGTCACACCCACCGCACGGACTTTAAACTTGTCTTTATAATATCATTACGACGTCACGCGATATATAAAGTCCCAGCTGTGTTGTTTTATTGCACGGGCAAATATGAGTCTATTGAAGTTTTGATGGTTTGAATGAAAGGTCAATAGACGTGGCATTAAAACAGTGTGAGATAAGGTGTTGTACATTTATGCATTTATACATTAAAGATACCGAACAGGTTAAGAGGGTAACTGAACCTTAACTAGTTTACCAGCTGGTCTGTACCCTCACAACTAGTTGTAACTAATGGTGGCAGTGTTAAGTTTGTGGCACAGATTAGGACTGTGTGTTCAGCCACAGGAAGTTTGCTCAGAGACAACGTTGACTAACATGTTGACGTAATCGTGACGTGATTATAATGGGGTGTGGGTCTGGTTTTATCTGTGTCTGCTGTTTCATAAAGTCTCGCTTTTTTGTGCTGAATGACAGATTTTTGTCACGATTAAGTTCTTGGAATTGTTACGCTGATGGAAACATCACCTTAAAACGTCCAGTTTTAGGTTTGGTGTCCTGTGCAATGAATCTGCTAATGTAACTATATATGTTGGGAGCCATACTGTGCTCATAAAATCTAAAGAAATTAGCATAAAGAAGTTATTTTGTGTTATATTTTGCTATATTATTTTGTGTCCCTGGAGGACCTCGTGTTTTAGACCATAAAGGTTTGTTGAGGTTTATTAAGTATTTCCGTAAAGAAGAAGGGAATGTGAACTTTTGCTCACCAGGGTTTCAGTGAAAGCACTTTTAGGGCAACAGTTAATAATATTGTTTGTGAAAGTTTCTATACCGACATGTTACTTCCTGTTGCAGCACTGCAGAGTTCTTCGTTTGTTGAAGTTTTCATCTGAAGACGTTCACACACGACAGGTAAATCTTCCTCAGATTGGCTGTACAGAACTTCTCAAATCTATAACACATTATTATATACGTATGTAAACCAAGCGTGAATTTGCGTTTGTGCTGCTACATTATATTAGCTAATTTTCCTTCGTCCCTTAATACAGACGGCAGAGCAAGTTTACCGGCACCTTCTCAACATGGAGGACTACAGCAAATACGTGATGAAACCTTTGCTTGGGGAGAAATACGTTCACAGTGGAGTAAGTTGGACGTCTTTGTTTTAATGTTACGTTGCTTAAACGTTATCCAAAACATTGTGACAACTCACGGCCCGATTGTCTACAGGAGGTTGTTAAACTACCGCTGGAGTTTGTAAGACAGCTTTCGCTGAAGATCCAACAAGAACGACCTGGTATGAATCGCCAGACAACATACGAAACCATTTACAAATATGTCTGTGTCATATTTATTACATGGCTTATTAAACTGTATAGGATGCGGTCACCTCTGCAGTTGTTGTTCTGATGTAGCGTAACACTGCTGTGATGTTTCGTGCAGAACTACGCTGCGACAAGGTGATGGATACGTTCAGTGGGTGTGGATTATGTCTGCCAAACCTCACCCATCTACCCCTCCATCGCCCCTCAGACCACAGACCTCCAATCTGCGTGGAGATCAAGGTAAACGTCAACGCAAATAAACTCTGAAGCCGCGCGACGGCTTCAGAGCGCTTTGTTGAATTTTTTGATAGTTCCGGTTTTAGCAATCAGGTTTTCCAGTGGAATAATGCAAATCGGGAAGACCACAAACATAACCAAAATTTTAATGCCAAACTCGATTTGCATTTACCGTCTGCAGTCTACGTGTGGTGAGGGAGACCATCAAGTTACAAAAACAAACTTTTTTCTAATGTTGCAGGAATGTTCAAAAGGTCCAGTTTTTTAAATGTAAATATGAAATATTGAAATATCAATATTGGTTGGTTATACATAACTCAAACATTTAATTCTGTGACTGTCTGAAAGTTCGCTAACAACTTAAGAACAACGATTGGTTGTATGATATATGTAACGTTCTAAAGTGTAAAGTCTAAACGTTCTAACATAGCTGCATGAGTGTTTTGATAACTTTATTAGGGTTTAGAGACACTAGTCGATGTTCCTGTACTGTTCCCTGTTAGCCGGGGTATTGTTGACATTGTGTTGCGAGTCTCGGCATGTCCAGTCATTGAACTTTGCTGACAGTAGTTGATGTTTCTTTATCTTTATGAATCGAGGGCGTCGTCTTGTTGTTGGTTTAGTGATAAAGTGGTTAAACTGAAACATTTGACATTTCTGCAGCTTCAGTTTAGAGTTGTTTACACAAATGGTGGAATGAAGAACCCAATCCACAGTGATTAAAAGACTCTATCTGAGGAATCTAATCACATGACCAGTCAGAAAATGAATGAATCTGTTCTGAAAGATGCATTTGTGCGCAAGAACGACAACGATTATCCTGTATCTGGTTTGTACACTGTGTCGTTATTCAACATAAGCTGCAGCGATACAATCATTTATGTTTCCCTTTACAGCCCAAATGCGGATTTTTACCCTTTTCAAGACACGTAACCAAGGAATGCAAGCGCAAAATCTGCAGATTCTGCATGCATCAGCATCTTAAGGCAAGTTGCAATCAATTTGTTGCGATTAAAGTTGCGTTATTTATACCGAGTAAACCTGTAACAATGGCTAACAACGGTTTGTAAAGTTTACGCTAGTGATTTGTGGTTTACAGTTAGCCAACGGAAAATGGAAGCGAATTAGCAGGTATTGTCCCCTGGATCTGTTCTCTGGGTAAGTCACTGTTTTATTCGACTGAGTTTGATCTTCTGCGTGTACAATCTTCAGCCAACATTGTTAGCAAACCTTGTTTAGATGTCGTTTCACAGACGGGTGTGACTCACCATCATGAGACCAGCTTTAAAAAACAGATGCATTAATTCTTTGTTCTGCTTTTGTGGTCACATGGTATCTGAGGGAACCAAAGGGTTCGAGGGGGTCTCAAATAACAAGCACTTTATAGGTTTACTTCAGTTACAGTTAGAAAGTTACAGTTAAAAAACCCACTAACCGGGTTTTTCTTTAAATATGTTCTTCATTACTGTATTTATTAAAAATTGTTTGTTGATAGTCTGAATTTTATCTGGTGTCGTTTGTTTCAGGAGCAAACAGAGAATGTATGTGGCGCTGAAGCATTTGTTAGACGAACCACAAAACAACTTGAAAATCTTTAAGGTGAATGTATAATGCACAAGAGGGTTCCAGGTTAAATATGAGTTATCGCTCTGTACATTTTAAGACACTTAATATTACAATAATATGCTTATAGTTTGTTCTCAACTTTTAAATTGTTCTTTTGGGTAAATGTTTTGCATTCCGTAGGTAACAATGTCATGCCATCATCAGCATATTGTGAATTCTGATTGGCCTGTTCGGTGTACCTATTCACGTAGCAGATATAAGTTGCCTGAAACATTGATTTAACCTGTATTATAAATAAATTGTTTCGTGGGACCACAGTGTGGCTTTGGTTTGGCTTATTGGAAAAATATTTGTCTTTTTGTTTTTTTAGGGTGGAGAGTTGATATATGGCTGTAAAGATGACCCCAGCCAGCAGCCCGACCTGAACGATCTTATACAGCATCTCCGACCTTATTTTCCCCACGCTAACGGCCTCTATAACGGACACCAGTCCGGCAAGGCTGTCCTCAACGAATTCATCCAGGTCATCTGCTCCGCCCTGCTGAGCGGCACCGACTCCAAGCGCTCAGGGGAGCCTAGAAAGCTACAGCTGTCTGAGACCAGGCCGTACTGTGAGGCCAGCACCTTCCCCAGAGATCTACTCCGCAACGGTAAGTCCATCAAGAGCTACCAAAGAGTCCAACACTGGAGTCAAGCTCTTTTCTATTTCAAGTTAAGTGGAAAACCTTACATGGGTGTGAACTGGAGCAAAACTGGTTAATACAGAAGAAAATTGATGTTCTTCTTTAGAGTTTGTTGTTTTGTTCCCAGGAAACCACAATCTCCCCAAAGACAGCGTTCTAGCGAAAATCCTACAGGCTCAAATGCTGGATAATCTGGATATTGAAGGAATCTATCCACTGTTCAAACGAGTAGAACAATACCTGGAAGAGTTTCCTAAAGAGAGGTGAATTTTTAATCTGGAATATTGATTGATTGGTTTATTTTTACCACAGCACTGTATTTAACATGTTCTAACAGTAGGTGGTGCAGCAGACTAATGCACGAATGTTATGTCAGTCAGGCAATGATCTAAGGCAGCCACAGGGTGGCGCTGTACACGTGGTCGCCACTTTATCTTTATCCCAAAACATGTTTGAAACTTGTGCATGTTGTGTCTCCAGGAACAGATTGCAGGTTGACGGGCCTTACAATGAAAGTTTTCTGGACACTGTGAAGAACTGTCCAGGTGAAGACGATGCCTCTATAGAGTATGCAGCCGGGAAGGTAAGACCTCAGAGACTTTGGGAAGCATCGAGTTTTCAAATGCACACAAATGTCGAAATGACTCTATTGTGTCGTTTCAGGTTCATCAGTACAGAGTGGCCATGACGGCCAAAGATTGCTCCATCATGATCACGTTTGCTCCTTGTGGAGAAGATGCGGAAGAGTATGTTCCTCTTCATTTTTAGTTTGAGTAGATGTTCCTCTGTCCACTGTGAACGATTTGTTTGTCTTCAGTTTCTTCATCAGAGTTTGTGCTTTGCGTTTACAGACGCCAACCGAATTTGGAGATCCAACCAGCAAAGCCTCGTTTCACCTTCTCCGTCTCCATCCTGGATTTGGACCCCAAGCCGTATGAAGGAATTCCTCACCAGTACAAGCTGGACACCAAAATCGTCAACTACTTCCTGCGTAACACACAGACTCCGACCCCCTCTGGCCTGTACAAGGAGAGACAGGAATGTACGCTGCTGTTTCACGCTGTATGAGACGTTCACACCAGAGTGCTGCTTGCGTCAGAAGTAGAACTGAAGTTAAACAGATTTTCTTTTTTGGGGGGGGGTCATTTTGCTAGTTTTTCTAGCTGTTCACCTTTCCTTTGTTCCCCAGCGTGAAGTTGGCTGCGGCGCTGACGTTTAGCATTGTTGCTATGGTGACCTGTTGGTTATTGTGTCTGGTGGGGGCTGGTCTCCTAAAGTACAGAATCAGTCATTGGCTGTCGTGGGGAGAACAAGGACTTTGTGTAGAACAAGTGCCAAAAGTGGCTTACAACGTTTTTCCCGAACCAGCCATTTAGTGCGTCGGCTCGGCCGTGTCGTCAGCTGCTGGAAGTTCAAAATTGGACAAGTACTTGAGTTTTAAACGCGACAACTGCTGCATTAAATGCCTAGAGGTCTGATCTTTGGCGATCTATAATATCACAATATTTACTGACAAGCACAGATCAGTTGCATGCTGGTTAACGTGGTTATGCTAACACTCACTTCCTGTAAGTTTAGATCATATAGAAGATAAAACAGTTTAGCTTGCTAATGAAGGAGTATTTTTGAAACAAACTTTCAGCTGGTGTAAACAATTCCTTCCATGTGTAAATTGAAGTGTCTTATTAAAGAGAGAGTTCTCCCCAAACATTTCTGTCAATATTTACTCGTCCTCTTGTCGTTTCAAACCTGCATTTATATCAAAACAACATGACAGATTAAATTGTTTCTTGTGCATGTTGTTAAAAGACTGTGTGCCTTTTTACATTGGAGGTGAAATTATAGTTTCTTAAAATATCATTGACTAGTTTGTAAAAAAGTTGACATATCTAAAGTTGTAACATTTTTAAAAAACGTTTGTTTACAATTTTGAGTTGTGTTCACTGTTGTGATGATGGTGTTTGTTCTGAAGCCTGTCAGTAGTGAACAGGTTTGTCCACGAGCACGAGTGAACAATGACAAAGTTTCATGTTTGGGAGACGCTCTCTCTTAAAGCTCCTACGATTTCAACACACAAACGACACCATTTCTGCCTCTGTAGAAGCGCCCGTCTGCCTGACTGCTCATTCTCTGTATTTGACACTAATACATTAGCAAACTCTCTGGTTGATACTCCAGACCAGGAAAGAATCCGTTCACCGCGGCTAGAATTTTTCTACAGTTCTACAAGTTTTTGTGCCTGTAAATGTTTGCAGAGAGGGAGTTATTTCAAACGGTGACCAAAGATGGACGGTGCTCCAGTTGACGTTAGCACAAAAAATATTTAGCGCTAAGGTGATCCAGTGCTTTATCAGTAGTGAAAGGTGTCTTTGTAAAGAAGTATATTTTTGTGCCATTTTACCGTGTGACTTAAACACTGAAGATGGCGCTTGTAATCCGAAGTTTTCCGTCATGGGGAATGTTACTGTTACAAAATACTGTCGCATGGGCTCTGTTAGCCGCGTTACGGGGCTGCTTGTCAAACGGATGTCCTCATGCTTCCGTTTACCTCTTTCAGCGCATGATGCTAACTGCGGAACGTCAATGCAGTTTTCATCAGGCTAACAGTGTTTCTAGTTTTACATGGAATTCAATATTGCCGCATTGTGTTCACGCAACCGTTTATCGTACACCACGCCTCGCCTCGCCTCGCATGAAAACACTTACGATCGTGTTTATTTATTGTCGAGCAACGCGCTAACTTGACGTGCCGGATTATTAAAGTGCGGTTTCTAAACACCAAAGTTACCAACTTAAAAAATACAACTTTACCTTTGTTTAAAAAAATGCCACTTACCTCCTTTGAACCGAAACATTGTTCATCTGAGATGGTGAAATTGTGTTGCTTTAATCAAATCATCTATAATCACTATTTAGGTAGGGATGAACTTACGTTTCTGAATCAAGTCACAGTCTCTGTAATGGAATCTAATGTTAAAATTTACTTATTTGACAAAACGAAGTGCGAATTTTGCTGTCAGACATTTTGTATTTTAAATTATTTATTTTTCTAATTCTTGTCTAATAATGTATTTTCCATGAAGCGTGAGCATATCATAAGTACAAAGACTGATACGTACAGGTGACAGGCATGTAGTTCCTAACAGGTGATTGTACAAGAGTTTATATGGAATAAAAAGATTAAATATTAAACGCTTGTGGTGGATTTTGTTTGATATTTGAATAATTTATAACTGTGATCCTGTCCCTGAAAGACCTGGAACTCCTTCAGAGTTTAACTCCAACCCTAATCAAATACTGCATCTTATCAAGGTCTCCAGCTTGGCTTGAAAACAGTGTAGGTTTATTTAAGGGCTGGAGCTAAACTCTGAAGCCAGATTGTGTCCCTCTGGGTTCAGGACTGAAATGTTAATCTGGACGATTTGTTAAGATTTCACTTGTGCTGGTAACTCTCACCCTCATCTGGTTTCCTCAGAAGACGCTCCAGTGATGGTTTTACCAGTCTGCCCATGGAAACATCCATCTTTCAGAGTATGGTCACGGTGAGCCTGAAAAAAATACAGTCATTGACTTTTTCCATCCAATTTTCAATGTAGCATTATAATCGCTGCTAACACGGAGCTATAAAAACAAATGTAGTGTTTTCTTCATAAACGTACCAAGATGTAATAGGATGTAAACCAGGAAGAAATGCCAGATGTTTTTTCTGAAAACGAGTCAAAATCTTACACAATTTTGCTTTACAAGCAAACTTCTCATTAAAAGTCAATATAAATTAAAAATCATTGATGTTTCCATGTAATCAAGTGAACAGCTATGAAAACAAGACCCCAGTCTCGAATTTACAGACTCATTATATCATGTGTTCAGCTGAGGGAACGTATCCAATATTATGCGATCACAAACTCGGATCTGCATCCTTTGGGAAAACTGACCACATCTGAATACATCTGCGAAGCAAAATGACTAGGTTGATAGCGAAACGCAACAGAGGCCATGCACACGAAAAATGATGATTATGTAACTTATGTAACTGTTAGTACAATAACGTAATTTGCTCCGTTAGAAAAATGTGGCGAGATTACACTGACTCATGGTCTGGGACTCCGAGTGGCGATGTACGTGTTTGAAGGTAGATGTTTCCTGGGCCAAACGTAGCCGTCTTGTTACAAAAGTTGTTTATTTGTTAGAACGAGGATATTTAATAGTCAAACCTTTGGGGCTTCTGACCACAGAAGACAAAATGGATAATACAGAAGCCTCTGTTGCTGACAGTAAATTACAAAAGGAAAAGAGAAGGGTAATTTTCCATATTTTGCAGAAACCACTAAATACAGTTTATAAATTATAGCTTGAGTTATACGGTTTTAACATTTCGCTGGTATGAAGAAACGCTGTAATGTTTACTAAGTAACTCATTTACCGTGGGACTAATTATAACTATTTTAACTTCATTGTGTTTTGTTGGCTAACCAATCATTTCCTCAACCAGGTTTGCAGGACCAGCCCGAGGCGCTAACTAACCGGCCCTGTGGATTAATCAGGTATGAGATGGAGAAGTTAGATAATCTGCATCTTGGAAACCTAGTAAGCAGGAAGCAAATATAATTCATCATCATGTTAATTCACCGCAAATAATCATGTTCCCCCAGCACCGTGTATTATGTCACCAAGCCTTCAATAACAGTTCATTCCCTGGCCTTTTCAAGCGTTAATTCTTTCCATTATTTTTTTTTCTCAACACAGGAAAATTTCACAGCTGGGAAATAACACGGACTTGACGTTTCCTCTGTGGCGCTGTAAGGCTTGCCTCTCTGAGACGTTTCTGAGGGCCATTTTCGAGACCTGTCTGAACTCTTGAACGTAGTGTTACGTAGACACTAAACACGGTCGAATTCGCAGACTGTCTTCAGGTAACCGAGTTACGTAGCGGAAACTTATTCAAAACTCAGATTCTCTGAACTTGTTTGCACCATCATACCTTGGCGTTTAATTGTTTGTGTTTTTTTTTTCAGGTTTTGTTTAAAATATATGTTGATGAGAACAGCTCTTTGTTATGATGTATTTTGGGCAATGCTTTTAGCCTCAGCTGCCCAGTTACACTTTAGTCTAAAACATTCCACAACTGTTTTGGGAAGATGTACAATTTGGTGGTAATAGCAGACACAGGTCTAAACAAAAGGCTTCAAGGTTTCCTTGAACTAACCCATTAATTTGGCACACAACTTTACACAACCCACCCATTATTGGAGCTCGCTAGCACTATTGTGTGATTCTGGAAAGATCTGTTACGCTCCAGTCGAATCCCTGTCAACACTTATTAAATGTCAGGCAGGACAGTCTGAGCTCGTGTGTTGAGGCTGTCTGGATGTTGAGGTTCTCTGTCCATGAGCCGCTATCTCTGATGAACTTTAGTATGTTGGTAAGAACTGTGTTTACATTGAGTTCAGAAACAGGACATTGTTGGTGGATAAAAGATGAGATTTTGGTCTGTTCTTTACACAAAAGTCGTCGTTTGGTAGATGAATATTGAGCATCATATATAATTGTTTGAGAGCCCCTGAACTTTCACAACGTAGACAAGAGGCCACAATATTGTGTTTAACAGCAGACACTGGTTTTCCAGTGAACAGGAAATGTATTCAGAATGTTTGCTAACGTTCTCTAACGCTCTCAAAGTAATCAAAGTTGTTGTAGTAACATTGGTAGAACTTTTCTAACGCTATATTTCACAAAATAAAAATCTTTAATCTTAAGTTGTTATTGGAATGTTTTAGAAACATAGACTTTAAATGTTTGATTAATGTGTAAAAAGTTGGACGTTTTGAAGGAAGATTTTTGTAACCTGGTGAAAAGGTTAGAAAAACATTCCTGCAAGCTAAAATTGTTAGCTGGGTTTGGCTTGAATGTTTCGGTAGAGAAGCAGGCGCTAATTTCATCGCTAAAGTGCGTTTAATCAGCATTGAGTTTTGTTGAAAGGCAGTTAGCAGAAGCGGAGGTTTGCCCGCGAGTGCCTCGCAGGCGATATTTGAGGTGAAAGGAAAGAAACGCTAAAACTGCTGACTGCATACATGTCCACCTCTGTGTAATAAATCTTTCTGGCTCTGCATGAGATCTTCCATTATGTTAAAAATTCCATAAGGGAATATGATAAACCAGATGCTGGAGCGAACCAGCGTTACCGCAGCGGAAAAATGCGTCTGAATGCAGTCGAACCTCACAACTGAGATTACGGCGGTGTCACATGCAGGAACGGGTCGTCTCCCTCTCAGAGTACATTTCCAATGGTGCGTGACTTTATACAGGCCGTGTTATCCGATGGAATTCGTCTGGGTTTTTTTTACGATGGTTTAACAACCTCGTGTGAATCTTCAAAAAAGTTCCGGCAACAGTCAGCAGGCAAACGCAACGAGAACGTTAACTTAACGAAACGCAGAATGCAGAAATTCCTTCAGGTTAACATGGAGTCATTAACGAAATATTTTAGGTGTTGTGCGGGAAACAGGATTATAGTTTGTCGAAAAGGGTCACAAGAACAAAGAGGTTGATGTAGACTTAAAAACAACTCTTCGTAGCAGTTCGGACAGTGAATGAAAACAGCGAGACACATGTGTGCATTTCAGCCGGCTGAGTCACGGAGCTCCGCCCCCCACCTGAAGCACAAACGTCCTGTAATGCTAAACATCGTCGTGTCTTTTGATCTGCGTCTCGTAAACCTCATCCACGTACAGTTACGCTATGACAGGACTCTGACAACTGTAATAAAAAGTCATTTGTGTGTCTCATCACCTCCAAAAACGAGAGCTCACAACATTTTTAGCTGAAATGTTGTGAGCGCTCTAAATGTTTTTAGCCACAGGACAACGTGTCTGGATTAGTTAAAGCGATTCCAGTTGTATCGAATATAATTAGCCATTGTAGTGTCTGGATGTACTTTAGCAGTTAAATATATCAGAAGTAGAAATATTTTAACATGCTGTAAATTGCTGGGGTTTCGTCTGATCTGATGTTTTATAATGTCCGTTAGCTCTGCACTGCATTAGAGTCCATCTGCTAGTCTGTCTGTATTTGACTTGGAATCACATGATGTCATTTTAGCCCGTTAAAGACTTTTAAAGAAGATTATAAGATCAGTTTCATTAAGGTTTTGCATGAACAAACTTTTGGCACAAATATCTGTGTCTTGTTTTCTTATTGTAGAAAGTGAATTTTGAATATGAGAGTCCAGGCTAATTCTTTACCACCTATGCTACATGATCCTAATATATGTTATATGTATTGGTTCTAATGTAGGGGAAAATTGCTGAAGAGTGTAAAACAAATGTGATGTAATGGAGAAATGTTTTGAACATTGTACGTTATCTATTTTAACAGCGCAACTATGCAACCAAAATAACACATGTTGACCAGGTACGACCCCTTCGTAGACCAAACCGGAGGGGAGAAGCAGCTGAAAGCCATCATTGGTGTCTGTCCTTTGAAGCAAAACACAGGGACGTCTCATTGGGCGGTCGGGGGGACCAGTGCAGTTTGAAACTCCATCCAAAAACAGCATCTGAAAAACCCGTCCACGATTCCTCTGACTAGCGTACTCGACTCGACTCCTACAGTTATGCACAAGCACTAATGTGTCCATTTACACCCCATTTTCTGCACTCACTTGATGTGTTTACAGAAGATAATGACAGACCAGTTTTTACATCTTTTGTTGAACACGGTGCCTTTGCTAGGCTAATAATTAGGACGCACAAAATCGCAGAGTTGTTTCTCCTGAGAGTGGCAGTATCTGGTCAGGACCGTCATTTCAAACATTCAGAGACAGAACCGGAGAGGCTTAGTCCGAGCGACCGAGTGCTGCGGCAGCCTCCGTCTGTTTTTGACATTTATCAGCGTTCTTGCGGAGCGAACACACGCACACACACTTCTTGCGTCGCTGGCAAAGCTCACAGCGCTTGAGAAACGAGCGGAAATATCTGGCCTCGCAAAACCGCCTGAAACCAGTGGTAATGTACAAACGACTTTCTCCTCTCCTTCAGCTCTTTGCCTCGTAAAGTCATGAAAACTTTTGTAAAATGCTAATTGTTATTATTTTCCCTCTCTGCGGGGTGCTGTCTTGTTTTATGGATGTGTGCTGTAAAACTGAAACTTCTCTGCATGCAGTATGGGGCACTCCACAGTCAAAACGCACATGAAAATATGTCTACCTCATTTTTGAGGCACCAGAAAGCAGCTGTGGGTCTGTAGAACTGCTTATTGTTTTACTGTAGCTGGTTTTGATTACGGCTTTTAGAAAGGGGGACCCCGTATCATGTCCACCTCTCCTCGCTCTCTTTCTCTTTCGTAGCTCTCCCTCTTATAGAATCTTTCCATCTGAGCCCGGTCATCCAAAAAGCTTGTTAATTAAACTCGTTTCCATCTCTTCTTCTGTTTTTACTCCCCAGTGCAGCTCTGATTTAATGCTAACCGTATGACTTAGCCTGAGGGCCGGATTGACGTTTGTGGACGCCCCCTGCACACATATCAGTGTTTCCCAGCTGTTCGTTTTGTTCTTCTTTCCCTTACAGTAATGCTGGATAATGTGTGGTGTCATTTTTTCCTTTTCTGGTCTGGCATTGCGAGACGTTTGGACAACTTTGTGACGTGCCAGTTCTGAGTGTCATACAGTGAAAAAACTGTTTGTTTAAAACCGTTTTAAAAAATCCATAATGTAAATGGCAACGAAAACTATTTATGTTGAGTAGAAAGATCTTTTACTCACTTTTTGTGCATTGAGCAACTAGATTTTTGGTCTAACAAAGCTAAAAATAGACCTAAATTTAGACCCAATGCTACTGGAAATTTCTCCTCAAGACTTTTCTTCAGTAGCAAATCTTATTTTTCCCCAAAGTATTCGTGTAGAAATATAAACAACTATGAATTCTTGGTATGAGAGTTACAGTGTTTTTTAAAGAAAACTTAAAATTTTAAGGTTTCCCTGTAAAACTTTCTTTAAACCGGAGACTGGCAATGTGGTCTTACTGAAACTGCCATTTTAAAATAAGAATTATTTTCTAGTGAAAGAGATGAATGTGTTGGCACTGTTATATTTTTGTCTACAGAAGTCATTTCAAACACTGAAACATGCATCTTCAGATTAAAAGATTTTTAAGGTCCTAAACGTTGGACTGCTGATGTAAGTTTAAACGTAACATCACAGCACAACACTAACTCTTGCAGTCATCTAAATGCCACCCAGTTTCACCACGTAACAATTTTTGGTCTGTTAACAAGAGATCTTTCTGCGTTTTATCCACCAGGTTTGAAGCATGAGACAACAGCTGATCCTGACGCTGTCGCTGTTCTTCTGCCTGACGTTCAGCCTTGCGATAGACCACAGACGTCCTCTGCTACGAGGTAGACAACGAGGTATAGGACCGCGGAGAGCGAGGAAACAGACCTCAAATGCCTCCTTCCAGCGAGGCGGGACACCAGAAAGCTTTGAACAGGGCGGGTCCATTCTCATAAAGTCGTACAGGAACCCAGAAGAACCGAAGTATGACGTGATGCCAGGTTAGTACGTCACTTACAGGTGTTTGTACTTGTAGAGAAAGTCCGGTTGAGAACTTCTTGGATCAGCACACAGATTTAAGATCTGGAGAATAAGTTGAGACGAATGAGAATAACCAGATGGCCGTGTGTTTAGAACGGAGGTTATTTTGTACGAATGCATGAAAATAAGAAATAAAGCAGATTTTGGGAACAAATATCCTGTCTTATTACATGTTCTACACCGGCTCAGAATGCAGCACTGAGAGTCAAGAATGCTCAGGGTTCAAGGAAAGTTAAGACAGCGTTTGTGGCAAACTTCTGATTAACGCTGAGAATCATTTGAACTGGGCCCTTGTTTTTAAGGAAATGAAAGTAAAACGATGGTTATACAATAGGACACTTAGAATAAACATTAAAATACACACTGTTTCAAAAACATCCGTACTGCTTTAACATCACAGGTATGTGGTGACTTGTGCTAAATGCTAATTAATGTAATATATATATATATATATATGTGTAAATGTATATAGTGTATATATAGTCTGTGGTCTTGTATATAGTGTGTATATGTATATGTGTGCGTGTGTGTGTACATATGTAGATACATATACATATATACACACACACACACATATATATATATTATATACATGCATTATATACATGCAGAGTGGTTAGTGGACATGGTTTGGTACACTGGTACATCTAGTTAGTGGTGACAGTCTGGCCACATGATTACACACCATCTACACGTGAGCAAACGACCCTGTAATTCCAGCGAACACAAACATCCTCTCGCACCGCAGGACCAGCTCAGATGCTACCAGAACCTTTAAACGGTTAACAAGTACTGATGGAAACCAGACAGGCTTCAGTTTCGATGTGAATGAAATCCAATTTGTAATTTATACAAATGAGAAACTAAAGTAGCCGAACTGAGTGTGTATGTGTAGAACAGCATATATGTGGTCAGCGGGTCTCCATTAAACACAAGAAAAACATTCCCAGCTTCTAGAGACGATCTTCTACACGTGAACCCCACTGAGATCTTTCTAGAAGAAGCTCCATTCATGTTCTACAAATGTCCTACAAATGCTTTCATCTAAATCTTTTTGTAATTCCAGGAAAGTCTGAACACTGTGTGTTTCGGGGCATCACCATGTTTGATAAAACGGTGTGGTCTCCAAAACCCTGCGTGACCTGCCTGTGCTCCAGCGGAGACGTGGTCTGTGACCAAATCAAGTGTCCTGCCCTACGGTGCCAACTCAGATTTCAGCCAATCGGAGAGTGCTGCCCTATTTGCATAGACTCAGGTTTGCAAAAAACAACAGCGAAGCTACAACAATGCACAATGTCTTTGTTTTTCAATAGTATTTTGTTTAAACCTAAAATTAAGTTTATATAATTTTATATAATTTCTTTTTGTGTTTTTGGAAGAACACATTGGTGAGTAACTAATGACAAAATTGCAATTTTTGGCAACCGTGTTCCTCTAAATGTAACTTGATTTTCTTCCCCTTATGACTGTCTCAGTTGTGGACGTCCCTGAATTTTCCGGCGACTCTCCGGTTCCCGCCGAGCCAAATAACAAAATCTCACGAAGCCAGTCGGACAGGAAAGCAAGTCAGAAGACAGACGAGAAGGAAAAAATGCGTAAAAAAGAGGCAGAGCGCAAGCGGAGGAAGAAGCAGAAGAAGGCGGAAGCTGAGAGGAAGTTGAAAGAGAAGGCCGCCAGAGAAAAAGAGGAGGAACAACGAAGACTGCGAGAGGAGGAAGAGGAGAGAGCAGCGGCTGAGGAGAGGAGGAAGAGGATGGAGGAACAGCGGAGGAACGAGGAGGTGAGAGCTCGCAAGATGGAGATGGAGCAAAGGGAGATGTTGAGAGCTCTGGAGGAAGCGGCTGAACGTGCCCAGGAAGGGCTCAGAGGTGATGAAGCCACTGAGGAAGAGGATGTTGTCTGGCTGAGGGGGGATGTTTTTCAAATGCCATCAGAGCAGCCCACAGCAGCACCTGCCCCGCCTCCTCTCCAGGAGCCAACCGAACCATCTGAGGAGGAACCTGAGCCATCTAAGGAGGAACCTGAAACATCTGAGGAGGAACCTGAACAGACTCAGGAGGAACCAGAGAGGGTCACCACCGCTCTACCTCCTGGTTGTACGATTTCTGATGTAACCATCACCTGCGAGAATGCTAAACTGCAGAGCATTCCTCCACTGTCCATACCTGAGCTCAAATCTCTCAGCCTGCAGGGTGAGTACAACCACTTCCCTGCTTTTACAACCTCCACTTTCCAACACCATTTACAAGTGTAGAAGATAAAGACCTTAGAGTAAAGAGTACTTAAGACACATGCAAGACATTTAGTCTAAATCAAGACATCTGCCAGTGTTTAAACTGTCAGGATTTATGTTTACAGATCTGGGTTGTACTGATTTTGATAACTTGTCATGCATCATGAAATTCCAGGCAATGAAATCAAAACCATCCCTGCTGGAGCGTTCAACGGCATTCCCAATCTTGAGTGGATCGACTTGGGGAAAAACAAAATCTCATCATCCGGCATCTACCCACAATCTTTTAAAGTAAGCTGAATGTACAGGTTTACCAAACACCAACAAATCCCTCTGAGCTTCTAACGAACCTAACAGGTGATCAGACAGGTGTTGTTCAGAGGCTGGGCAACATTTGTTAGAGTAACTGCTGGAAAGATCAAATGTCACTATATACGTTGAAAATGATGTTTACAAAATACTATAAAACTGCATTTAAACACTTTTTGTTGGAAGAAACATAAGTTGTTTCAACAAAACAATTTCTTTAAACTCTCAGTGACTTTAAAATACGGCACTGGATGATTCAGCTGCAGTTCTGTTTTTGGTGGGTACGTCAAATTTTTAACTGGTTGGAAGGTGGAAAAGTTATTGCACAACTTTTTTTTCTAAGAATGCCACGAAATTGGCGTGCGACCGACTAGCTCTGGTACAAAAAAAAGTGTGATGTTTGGATGATGTATCATTTAATCACGTTGGACCTGGTCTGGCGCTGATAGACCTTAATCACCAAAACAGAGTTTTAAAAAATCTGTCCTGGACTGACAAAGAAAAGACTAATCTTTTAAATGTCTGTCCGCTACTGTAGACAAAAAAGACAGACATAACAGATTGAATAATGTAAACAGCCATTACTATTGTAAAACAGCAGGATTGTAATGCACGCAGATGTCTTATTAGGGTCCCAAAGTTTTCTGCCAAATGAGATACAGTCTGTTTCCATGGCAACTGTTCTACAGAAGTTCACATGAACTTCAAGTCTTCCACTTGAACTTCAGTGGATTCAGACAGGCAACTGTTTCCTTCACGTCCCAAAACCGAAACCATCTGCAGACCTGCGAGTGTTTCCTTCAAATGCTCTGCCCCATTCATAACACTGTTTGACTCCTCCAAAGGTCTCACCAAATGCTACTGCTATGCAAACGCTTGCGTTTGTGTTTTGTTTTTTTAAACACAATTCCATTGCGTGTAGTCAAGACAAACAACGGAGGGTTTTCTACATAAGCAAAGATTATGAAGATCATATTCATAAAAACTAAATATACATATAAAATGCAGAAAATGTCTTGAAAACATTGTCAGTGACATTCACAGATACGTTCCAGAGACGCTTTTTGACATATCACTGAGTTGGCTTTAAAGTTGAAAACCATAAGGATGTATTTTATGATATTATGATCAGCGTACTAGTAAGTATTGAAAACACTGACACAAAGTCCAAGTGAAATACTGTCATTTAAAAATGAGAAATTATATGTATATAATTATATGTTTTTCCGCACTAAATGTTAATAGACTGTGAGTTTTATGCTTTGTTTTTAAGGGTCTTAAATTCCTGTCTCGCTTGTACATGGATGGAAATCTTTTGGAACAAGTCCCGTCCGAGTTGCCATCAACACTTCAGGAACTGAAGCTGAACGAGAACAAACTGAAGGAAATTGAGGGAAACAGCTTTGAAGGTAAACTGTCCTCACTATCCATTTAAGTTCTGACTACAGTTTGAGTTTGATTCTGTTGTGTTCACATGATTTAGGCATCTGTAACAGCGCTGACATTTAATCTACCAACAGTAGCGCAAAATGTTCCTTGCTAAATCCTTCACTATGACAAAAAAAATATTTACACAGTTTGCTCCATAATTCCTGGCAGGTCTCAGCAGTCTGGTTACGCTGGAAATGGAGGGAAACTTGCTCAGTGAGGGAAACGTGAACCCGCGGGCCTTCATGCCTCTTAAAGAGCTAACGTACCTGCGACTGACCAGGAACTTCTTCCGTATTGTTCCTCAGGGTCTACCTGCATCTCTACAGGTGAGATGAATCCATGCTAGTTTCTAGAATTAGAACTAGAAGATCTTTGCATGCGCCAACAATTTGGTTTCAAAGTGGAACTGCATTGGGTATGTGTTTGTGGTCTATAAACCCAACATTTTGTTCTACCTGTGGGTAGTTAAAAAGCAGTTATGGCTAACAGACAGCACAACTTTAATTGCTAAGCAGTTTAAAGCTATGCCAATTAAATTTTATCGTTTAGTGTTTACTGTGCCTAACTGACTATGATCTGTCTTTGATTTCAGGAGCTGTACCTGGAAAATAATCTGGTTGAAGAAATATCAGAAACGGCATTTAACAACACCACAAACATCAACGTTGTTATGCTACGACACAATAAATTAGACGAGACAAGGATTGCGCCATCAGCCTGGATCAATCAAAGGTGTGTGTCCATTGTGACACTAATAAAACACACAACTGTTTTTACACCATCACGCTATTGATCACAAACACACATCTTTTAATCATGATTATTATAGATTGTGTCTTATTTGAAAAATAAGCGGTATTTAATCACAAATCAAATAATGGAGACGAGCCACGTGTAACGTGTAACGAATTTTCATACGTCCTTCACTGAATTAGCTACTAAAACAACACAGCATGAGTGATTGTAGACAGCATCATTTGCCCTAATTTATTAAAGCTGCAATCTGTAACTTATTTGGTTAATAATTAATAAAAATCAGATATTGAGATAAGATACTTATCTTACCCATATTCACAACAGTAAGTTAAGATACTGACTTCTGGAATGAAATCTGTTTACTGTAAGACAAACTGCAATTTACATGTTGTATGCATGTTAAAAAAAACTTTGCCAGCAACCTGCAATTTTATGTTTCAACCAGAGGTGGCGATAGAGAGGCAAATTTAGGGATTGAGCTTCACCAGCAAATTTCTTTGTCAATTTTTACTTTCGTTTCATGGAAAGCTCAAGGCATGTTTTGCTTCAGGGTCGATCAAACAAACTAACCCTTTTCTCTGCATTTCTACAAGGAACCTGGAATCTATAGATCTCTCCCACAACAACTTCTATCTGGTTCCATCATTCCTGCCGAAGTCGCTGGTCCATCTGGTTCTGGCAGGGAATCACATCGAACGCGTTCCAGGATACGTGTTCGCTCACATGGAGCCCGGCTTGGAATACCTCTACCTCTCCTACAACAAACTGGACGGAGACGGCATTGAACCGGAGTCCTTCTTTGGCACTTTCAACACCATGACTGAACTCTGTCTAGACCATAACCAGCTCACGGCTATTCCTGACGGAATAAATGAGATGACGACGCTACACTTCCTGCGACTCAACAACAACAAAATAAGGTATGTTGCTAGCCTCAGCGTTCGTCCAACTGTCATAATCTTTTGTCATGTATGTTTACAAACAAAAACACTCGCCTGTGATGGATCAAAAACAGACAAATTGTGTTTGCGTTTTATGCAGAAAACATACGCTCTTTGAAAACAATATGCGCATGTGCTACTTAAGTTGGTCTTTTAAACAAAAGGAAGAGAAAAATACTACCAAACTAACTAAAATAACTGTATTTTTGATTTTTCATCCATCAGGCATGTATCAGAAGATGCCATCTGTGACCCCCTAAACGAAGATGACTCCCACCTCGTCGCCCTTCGTCTCGAGAATAACTTTCTTGACCTGCGGAAAATCCCCCCCACGGCTTTCTCCTGCGTCCGCTCATACTCCAGCGTCGTCTTAAAACCTCAGCGGATTAAATAGTTACCATCTGTACAACCGCTGGTTTTAAACCACTAAAAACCAAAAACGAAATGCTAATTCGATTCTTGTGACTTTCAAAACATTATAGCTGACAGATAACTTTGTTTCCTCCCAAAAAGAATTGCTACCGGGGAAATTATTTTTGCATTTTAATAACTTTCTTGTACATCCAGCCTGTTTATTAACTTTTTTAAGATTACATGCTGAAGTCAAGATGTGATAAGACCAGGCAGGATTAGCGCTTGAGGGATCACGGCAGCACCGCTGATGTTACCTGTCCAAATGTGTTTTTGTAGGTATCTCAAGGAGATGCATGGATATCAACTGTACATTATTTCTAGAGAAAAGCAAGACTGTAACTTTGCCGTGTATGTTGAGATGTATCTTATTCTTTCAAAACAGTATTAAACTGACGTCTGTCACACTCAAAGTTTTTTCAGTTATTTCACACTCTAAACAAACACACCATTTTCTATTCCAAAATCATCTTTTTACCCAAACGTCTATGTCATTACAGAAACTTCCAGACACGAAACACATTAATGACCTCTTTAAAGGATCTAACAGTGACATCACAGGTTCCTACGTCCCCCAAGAGTCTTTTCCGAGGTTTTGTATGACATCATACCCGGAGAGATGTGGACCACCAGAAAATGCCTTTGAGGTTCAGCTGGGGTTCCACAGATTTCAGACCACGTCTAAGACGAGCTTTGCTAGGCGGACCCTTTGAGGAGCTTGAAGTCGCCCGTGACTTGAATCAAGCGTTAGTCACAAGGGTTGTTTTATTTGGTAAATAAACGCCATCTGCTTCCAGCGAGATCTGGGAACAGTTAAGTTCTCCCCTATTTTTAGAAGGACAAACAAATCTGCTGAAATTGACAATTTGTTTATTTATTGTTGTAAAACAAAGCTAGCAATAGTCAGTGCTTGTTAAGATAAGAATGATATTTATGATGGTGTTAAAGTAAACTGACTTACGTTAAATTAATTATTTAAAATGTTTTAGGAAAGAAACAGGCAGGAAGGTGAGCCCCTACAAAAACACATAAATGAGATTGTACGAACTGATATGAATTAGCCAACAAATCACTGAAACTTCAAATTGTTACCAATTGCCATGAGAGTGTGTTGTAACAACTGTTCATTATTCCTGTATTTTCTTTTAGGAAAAACTGAGAATCTGAAATGGTTTGAGAGAGAGACAGATGAAGAAAGACGGAGGAAAAGTACCATCACCCTTCCTGAAATGTGCAAGCATAGCCATGTTGAAGAACGTGTGTTGAAGAACAATGTGTTGAAGAACATATCTTCAACACATTGACGATACGTTCACTTTGTGAACCGGTTCACCCGAGTAGAGTGATAACTACATCCTTTTAATTCACACATACCACAAACATTTACTGGTTTGTGGTCAGTTATCGTTTAGGAAAGAATGCCAGAAACACTCAGGGGAACGAACAGACCATGAGACAGGAACTTCCATCATCTCCATGTTTCCCAGCCAAACCCAGGCACATGTGGCGCCACCAGTATTGCCCTGAGAACGGAGTGGGGTTACGTTTGTGCTACTGTAAGCAACGGCCATGGAAAGCCTGGAAAAGTTATTACGTGTTAATCTTTAGAAAATAATGTCCTCGGTGACTTTAAATAAAAGTACACCAAATAAAGCTGAAATGTGAGAATCGCAGAATCTGTCAAATATGTGTCCCGTTCTGGCAAAATGAGTCGGAATTTGCAGAGTAGTTACGAGCTACAGGCAAAATGAGCATGTAAACGTTTGGTCTAATTTGAGGTTTTCACAAAATGAGTTCATTAAGCCCTCGTCTAACAATGCCAGTGATTTAAATACCAGTTAAACGTCTAAAACGTTTTCTGGAAGGCGTAACTTCCTAAAACTTTCCTTTGTTTTAATAATCTAAGAAAATTTGTTTTTCTGTTTTCTTATTGATGACTGCAACTTCAGACAGGTGTGGTTTCAACAAATCAAGCATCATTTTAAACCTTTTTTTTAAAAAAAGTTTCTTTATTGTTACTTATTTTGCCAGCACAGGACTCACATTTAAACACTAGTGCATGTGGTTTAATTGTCATCTTGTTGTAAAAATCTAGTCAAATGAAACAATAACATTGGTATTCAATCTTAAAACAGAAAGCTACAGTAACTCACATGACGCAATGAAAACTCTAAAATATTTGAATACGTCAAATTTCATAGCAGTGACCACCCACTGGCAATATAAAGGACTTATCAGAGCGTCCCAGACTGGTCATTGAATATTTAGGCGTAGAAAACTGGCCAGGGTTCAAGTGCTGATGGGAAACATACGGCCGGTAACAATGAGTGTTCAGTGCTAGTTCAGCATCAGGCAGGGCTGCATGCTGCTTCCAGCCCTTATTTTCAGACTGCTGCTCGAACCCGCAGCATCTTTCCATCTCCGTTTCAAAGATCAGACGCTTGAAGAGCGTGATCTCCATCTTTTGGCTTTCTTCTGCGCTGCTTTCAGAACCTCACCTTCTTACCAGAGTTAACATTTCCATCGGATTCGTCAGGTACGTCTGAATCTGCACCACACAGCAGCAAATTCACAACAGTGGCACGTCTTAAAAATTAAATTTCACAATGGTTTTAAAGCCTCCTTTGGGAATGTCTTGGAAACTCTTTGATGAAATGAACACTGTCTCGTGTTTATGTTTGTGGTTTGCTTTGTTTGTTCTGAAACGTGGATGGACATACAAATGAAAACTTTAAAAAAACTAAGAAGATCTGAGTTTCTGTCATTTACTGATGAATTATTTATCAGCATCTCTGTAATGATGTCTTCAAGCTCAGCTAGATAGCATTTGTGTTTAGTATGCCAGCATTTATATTCATTGTGTAACAGTAACTTTTTTCAGTAAAGTTTTTGTTTTAATACAGTAAGCCTTTGTTGCTGTTTCTTATTATTGCCATCATAGATTAATCATTTTAAACAATTTTGTTTATAAACCTTTTTTGCGTTATATCTTCTGTTAAAAATAACCACAGCTCTTATTCATTTACTGATGGCACTGTAGAATTACAGATAAAGCTAAAGCTTTAATAATTGAAGGTCTCTTTAATGTCCGATCAATTCCTATTGGTCCATCCAATTCTGATGCTAGCTAATAAACCAATCAGATTCCTAGCCTTCATACTTAAACACGACGCATGTTCGTTCACCCACGGTTCCATATGTTACAATAAAAGGCGTCGCATTTTGTGTTGGACAATTTGTTGAATGGCTGATTAAACGATGTTTCCGTTCACAGGTCAAACCGGCGATGGCAAAAGATCGCAACAAAAGCTGCACGATGAAGGTTTTTATACTGCTCGCCCTGCTGGGTTTATGTCACGCCAAACCGTACACGCCTATCAACGTCATGGATTTCATGAAGACTTATGACATCATGCAACAGGACGCAGGCGATGATGATGACGACAACGACGATGATGGCGATTATGTTAATTATGATGATGACGACGATAACTCTGTGTCAGACTGTCCTGAATGGTGCAGATGTTCCAAAAGAGTTCTCCAGTGTTCCGATCAGGGTACGCATAAGATAACATCTCACATTGATCATTCAGACTTCTGAGACGTAAGGTTTCTTGAATCTTGGTTTTTGTTGCGTCTTATTACAGTTTTACATCAGTGCATTTTTAATGCACGATCGCTTTCTTTAAAGGTATCGTGAAGGTGCCAAAGGAAATTCCTGCAAACACGCTGCTCATCGATCTCCAAAACAATGACATCACCGAGATCAAGGAAGATGATTTCAAAGGCTTGGACCATCTCTATGTGAGCAGTAAAAACGCTGATTTAGGTCTTCTGGTTACACTGCGGTTTGCAGAAGGACATCTGGAAAGATCTAGGACCGCTGGGGGGGTTAAGTGTGGTGGTACTGGAACTCTGGAATATCTGGGTGTTATTGATTTTCGCATCTACTGCGGCTTGTGTCATGCCTGTGGTACATTTTTGCTCACGATTAGTGGCCACATTTTCTTGCAGAGTATGAAATACCATAAATCATAAAAACAGCAATTTTCTTACAAACAATAGTTTCAGATTTGAGTTAGAGTTCCTCAAATATTCAGAATAAATTAACCAATAAATCTCACGTTGTAAGACACGCTACTGTACTGAAACGGCACGCAGTCACGTTGCAAAGTTTTGGAAGCAGCAACCGTCTTTAAAACAAACCGTCTTTAAAACAAATACATTACCGTTGGGTTTATGTACAAACTGGAGTCACTCCTGTATATAAACAAACTGTGTGCGTGTGGAACAGGATCAAGCATTTAGAACAGGAGTGAGGCCTCGATTCAGCTGCAATGTGAACAGTATGTGCCCAGACTTTATGCAGTTGTGGAGCTTTATTGCTGTCTATATTTGCAGGCCCTGTTTCTGCTCAACAACCAAATATCGAAAATTCACCCGAAGGCCTTTCAGAACATGGACAAGCTGAAGATCCTCCATCTGTCCTACAACCTGCTGCCCAGAGTGCCTGAAAACCTGCCCAGGAACATCCAGTCGCTGAGGTTGCACGACAACAAGATCAGCACCATCCACAAAGGAGCATTTAAAGGAATGCAAGATCTCAATGTTTTAGGTAGATCTTCTATGAGAACTAACCATCTCAAACAAACATTGAGCTTTGGTGCTCCTGTTGGGTCACAAGCCCAACCCATTATGTTTGTAATGTTCTACAAACATTACTAAGAGAACTTAACAAGAACGTTCCCTTAGACAGAAGAACACGCTGCCCTCTTGTGTTGACATTATGAAGTGCAGCTACAGTTAAAACTGTATATCTGAATGGCAAGCGGAAGCCATCACTACTGCACCCTAAACAGGACACTTCTAAATGTGTCTTCTAAGTGACTTAGAATAACAAGTGACTTCATTTATCTCTCTGTAGAACTGAGTGCCAATCCAATAGCGAACAGCGGGATTGAACCTGGAGCTTTCGATGACATGGCGACTCTGTATCTAAGAATAGCTGAAGCAAAACTTACCGCCGTGCCTAAAGGTAAGATAACCGCATCCTTATACCGGCAGAACGTAATATTACAGCTTCTTAAAAGCTGTGCAGCTTTGTAAAACAAAGTGCATTAAAATTCACTGATGCCCTGAAGTTCAAACGATCATCATCAATCGTGTTTGTCTTTATCCCACAGATCTTCCATCTTCTCTCACTGAACTCCATCTGGATTACAACAAGATCGCCAAAGTTGAGTCCGAAGACTTCCTAAGATTCAAAGGACTGCAAAGGTGAAGTATTTGTGGCGGAATGTCTCCCCCTTGAGGACAAATAAAGAAATTCCTCTGAACCGAAGATGTTCATTTTACAGATTGTGGCTCGATTTCAATCAAATCAAGTTCGTGGAGAACGGAACGTTTGCAGCCATTCCCAAAGTCCGAGAGGTTCACTTGGACAACAACAAACTGAAAAAGGTTCCCCCAGGTCTGAACAACCTGAAATATTTACAGGTAAGTGAAAACAATGTATTCATCTCACAAATGTGCAAAAATGCCCTGGACTTGAGTGTAGCATGTGACCATACAAACATTAGCGTTCCTGTAGATCAACCAGTAGAGCAACACAAAGTTCAATTCCAGTGAATGCAAGTACTAATAAAACATGTATACCACTGTAAGTCGCTTTGGATAAAATTGTCTGCCAGATCAATAAATGTATATTATCAGTAGCTTAATATGCATGTCACTTTTGTAGACCTAGTTATGCATTAGACATATCTAACCAAACTCTGTTATTTCCGACAGGTGATTTACTTGCATGCTAACAGTATCGCTTATGTTGGAGTGAATGATTTCTGCCCATCAAGAGCCCGAGTAAAGAAGACCCTCTACACCCGGATCAGTTTATACGCCAATCCGGTCAAATACTGGGAGATACAGCCGGCCACCTTCCGCTGCATCTCCAGCCACAATTCCTTGCAACTGGGCAACTACAAGAAATAAGGCGACGCCAGCGTCTTCTCACTGGGTTTCTTAGCAATACGAAGCGAGTCACATCCTAATGCAGTAATGAACAGAACCTAATTCAACCGGAATCAAGATAATCTGTTGCTACGGACTCGTTACTTGAAATCGATGAGGATTTTCATGACGATGGTACGTCCACGTCCGAAGCGATGTCCGGTTCGAATCGATTGGGCCCGTTTTCTGAAATCCAGTTAGGATACAATCCACTACACTGTGTGCAATAAAAACATGGGTACTCATAGTTACTGTTTACATTGAATTCCTGTAAGTTGTACTTTATAAGAGTTAGGAAATCAATTTTTGCAATGAATTGCTAAATGTAATGTTCTCAGATGAAGATCTATTAGCGCTTGTTAGCTACAATGAATAAATGTTAAGTACAAAATAAATAAATGTGCATTGATTTTAAGAAACGTTTTGAATTGTATGAGAACGGGCATTACTCGTTGGTACTCATGTACTCAAATCAACCATTTAGTACAAATTATGAACTTTGATAAAATTGTATCCAATAGTGCATGCTACGCTTTTTACGTGTAACTTTTTATCTGTTGCAGATGTTTTCTCTTAAGTGCTTTGTGGACAGACTGTCTGTCAAATCACAAAACCAAACGTTTGAATGTTCTGGAGAAAAATATGAATAATCTTATACAGCATGACTCAGACTGTAATTTCTTAAAATTGTAAATGCAACAAACGTTTGTTAGCCGTCATGCTGTTTCATCCGTTTTTGATGTTGTTGTTTCTGTGAAAAAAAACTAATAAATAATAATTGTATATTTTTTGTGGTCTCATGCACCAAGCACTTTGCACCAGCAGATGGAGACTTCAGTAAAGAATTCATCAATATCATCATAAATATATACAAACGCACAAAGCAACACAGTCTCAGGACCCTGTAACACAGCACAACAAACATTCACAATATCTACAGTTTCTAAGTTACTGTTAAAGGTGAAGTTTTGTTTAAGTAGCAACTAACATATGTGTATCATAAGTATAATTACTTGAAGGTTGTTATTATTTCAAACCAATGACCACCGACAATAAAAGAACAATAAATAAAGACATTTATTTTTCATTGATCATCGGTTGTGCCTTATATTATTCATATTATATGTGCCTTTTATAATTCATATTCATATTTTTGTGCTCTTGGAAAAAAAATCAGTTCAGAAAGGGTTAAATAAGCACGAGGGTTGGGGGTGCAAAAGAAAGGGGGGGGGAGAGATTTTGCTCAGGAAACATATGGAACAAATCTTCAGGTTGGCCTGATCCGTTGCTGCCACGTCCTGCATACCGGCGGGTCCAAAAAACTCCCAACATCCTTCAGGGTTTCGAAGACCCACAAAAAACACCTGAGAGATTCGGCCGCATGCAACTTATACGTCAACCACAGCTACAGTAAACCCCTGACATCTAGAGAACTGATGAATCGATCGACGGTACGTCCACAGAAGATGCGCTGCAAAAACAACCAGGAGCTACAGACTCTCTGAGAAGCGTCAACTTTACAATTAAAAAACTTGACAAAATAGTAAAATTCACCCAATCACAGCCTTCCACCACAGAAATGGTTTAAACGTCATCTGTAATGAACATTCACACAATGTTGAAATAAAGAGTTCTTTCCCATGGAGAACAAACATATTTACAACGTCAGACCTTAATGGAAATGAATTTTGTGGGCTATTATCTCTGCTTTGTCTGATAATCTGATAAGCAGCAGATTTTGTGTTGGAGCTCAGGGCTAGCTGAAGGTTTTAGTTAGATCCCTGCTGACTTAGCCTGAGAGACTTGACTTAAGTCTGTTGTAAGCTGCTTTGACCAAACCAGTTAAATGGCTGCTTAATTCTGATAATCTTGACTGATGTTCTTGAACACTGAAAATCTTGGCCTTTTAATGTAAACAGCATCTTTAATGCGAATCCAGATTCTGGATTTAAATCAGAAAGTGGATTTAATGTAAATGAATTTATATTTATTTAAAATGTATTTATAATAGTACATATAAATGTTACAGTTTCAAAATCACAGTTTAACAACACAATTAACATTTATTAGATGTTGGCTTTCAGACACATTTGCATAGATATTTAGTTCTTGGCCAAATTAGTCCATCACTACTTTTGGCTAGTAAGTATTTTAAGTATAGGACAATGCTACACCCCCCAACAAACTGCCCAATACATTCATACAAGTCCAAAATATGTCTGTCCAACACAATAAAGCTTTTGTCTGGGCCAGCCGGCCTCCCTTCCTCACAAAAATACCCCAAAGGACCCTCCAGGCATTGCACCTGAAGTTTCATGTTAAGCTACAGTAGCATTAACTCCTCAGTTTCTGTAACTTGGGCAAAAGCGAAAACAAATCTCGCTGCTGACAGAATGAGTGCTGAGGTTGTCTGGCCAGCTCTGAAAAACACTCGGCAGACGGGTCATGAGAGACCGTCTGTGGTTTTACTCCCATACAGTACAAGCTCTGGAAAAAGTCATCGTGTTACCGAGAGCCTCCATAAAATGAGCTAAAAACGTCTAAAACAATTAAACTGCACCCACTTAATTATTGGCAGCGGGTTTTTGGTCATTTTTGCCAACTGTCTTCTTTCTCACTAACAGATGAACATTAGCTATACAAAGTTATATTATATTTATAGTATATAAGTACACACACCCTTATATATACACATACATATACATACATATTCCGCTATAGATTCCCTTCACACACACACACACACACACATATATACACATACATACACATTCCCTTATAGATTCCCTACAC
>JBAJNP010004062.1:0-35468 GCA_036877545.1 Yasuhikotakia modesta
CATTTTTAAAGACTGTATAGCTCAACTTTGGTCTGGTGTTTTTTGAAATGGGAGGGTTTTACACTGTAGTTGGGCTGGAAATCATCAATCCAATCTGGCAACACTGCTTGAGGAATTTCTCAGACCCCGCTTATATTTTTACAGATATTTTTAATGCAATGAAATTTATACATTTTGAATCATTTTCACAGACAACGTAGAAAAACACATTCAAGGTTTGTTACAGCTGAAAGCCTTTATTTGGCATCTTATACACTTTGTACCAAATAGAAAGTCTGAGACTTTAAGAGTCTTTATGGATCTAAATAGAAAAATAAAGAGAACAGATGGAAGCTTAAAGTCAGATGATTATCTGCTACTTCGTTCATTATTTAGTTTGTCAAATATAGTTTTGGTCACAAATAACACATCAATTATTCAATCTCAAATGCAAAAACAGAGTTGTACTCTGAGTATTAGCTAAATGGTTTTAACCAATAAGCAATTCTACTTAGTAGAAAATGTGTACAAAAGTTAGATTCATGTCACTTTCTTAGCTATGCTAATTGTTGTGTATAAAATATTTTATTTGTACATTTATAAACCTTGTCCCAACTTTGTTTCAGTAAAAATATAATGCTCATATATTACACAACTGTACAATGTTACAACAAAATGATCCATTCAGCAGCCAAATGTACTTCTGTGAATAATATGAAGTAAAAAGTGACAAAGTTGTGAAAAGAGACACCTAACTATATTTCCCCATGAAAGTAGCAAGTATTTTTATAGTTCCTACAGTGATATCATAAAACACAATTAAAACTAATAAAATGTCTGGTCTGCTATGGGTTGGACAGATGCAAATTATTCATCCAAGCCATCGCCACAAAACTAATGAACATAAACTAACAATATATATGTTTCTCAGAAGCCAGGTGATGAACACAGGATGAACACAGACAAACTCACTCTAGAGGAGCACATACTCACATACTCATACTCTATTCAGACTGGTCTGAACTATAACCTCTCCACCTGTGCTCAAGACACAAACTGACTTAGGGTTTTATAACCAGCTTAATTAGCTTTTTAGCATTAAATTCAGACAGGTTAGTAAGTTACTGACACTGACTATACTGGTCATGTGAGCACAATGTTCAGTCAGATAATGTAATTATACAATGGCAGCTGTATGCTTTATGTACTGATGGACTGGAGTGTCACTGATGTCATCAGTTTCTCCATTTTCTCCTGAGATCTCCTTCAGCTTCTTCTTGATGGTGACTCTTCTTGGTCGTTCTGACAGGACACACCCAGAGTCTTCAGAAGAGTCAACACTTATAACAGAATAACACCTGAACAGCACATGACAGTGATCATTCACAGTCATCATTTCATTGAGATTCTCTAATAATACTTGTATTTGTTATTACATTTTAATCAAACAAGAGTATGCATCACAAAACAAGAGTATGCATCACAAATAAATAACCTGGAGCTGATAAACAAACATTTTTCTGATGGTCATCATAAAGCCTTTTGAGATTTGTCTCACACACACATTTATAGCATTTGTAAGTTTGAATATTATATACTTCAAATTATGTGTACCATACAGTCATATCTGAGTGTTTCCACAACCATTTTCACTCCCTTTCACCCATAGAATAAAAAGGCTGTTTTTACACTGTACCTTTAAGACTTCTATATGTAAAAAGTCTGTTTACACATGGCTAACCTCTGCATAAACACATAGTTTACAGTGTTGTTCATTATACAGGGAAATATTGCTGGTTAAACAAGCACACCGCATCTCTGGCCATGTGTTGAATTGAAATAGACAGTCAGGATCAAAATGTCATAACTATAACTATTATATATTTATTTTATTTATGCTGCTTAAATTTGTTTTACAGCATCTGATAACAAAAACAGAAATGTTTTAATTCATGTCCATCTGCGAATGCAAGTTTCACCTACCCTGAGTCGGTCACTGTCCAGGTTTATTAGTTGTTGTCCATCAATGGACTGCGTGCTGAACTGAGGTGTGTACTGATCCATATTCATCCCCATCAGCCAATGACACACCTGCTGAGACGTCCAATCAGAGACGCGACGATTCTGCCACTGATAGTCTTTCCCACAAGAACATGACTCCTTATCCAGCATCTAACATACATGGCTTTGTTTCTTATACCGGTGAGGACATCTTATAAGCCTCTTTCACACAGTAATCCTGGTAAAATACCAGTAAATTACCAGAATGACTTTGTGGGTAAATACAATGGTCTTCTGTCTTTTATGGGTAATTACGGGTAAACTCTGAGATGTCATGAAGAGTGAGTGTCCTCCAGACAGTGTTTGAGAACATGATAGGGTATGACTTTGTATCCAAACATACACAGTCCATATTTTTCATTTTGCTGATGTTTTTATTTTTTAAGCAAATTTTAACACATGCAATTGCTTTTGACCCATAGGGTGGCTGCCCAGGTGTTTACGGTTGGCAGTGTGTGTTAACTCATCACCATCACTGTGTGGGTCAGTAATGACCTCCATAAATAAGGCCTAAAAACACACATTTCTGCTTTAAACTAAAATGTAACTACAAACAGGAAGTACATGGGTAGCACATACTCCATCTTTCCTGCCTACAAAACATGCTTGAACTTCTACACAACCTTTTGTGTAACATTAAAGCAATGCAAACTGTAACAGTGACTCTGGTTTTGGATCCATCTGCAGCTTATTAGCAAATAACAGAGTGAAACAGGCAGGGGTCGAACACAGCAAACAGGTATGGCAGAGACAGAGCAGATCGTTATCGATTACACAGGCAAGAGTCGGGGCAGGCAGCAATCCAATATACATAAGTGAGAGAACAGGCAGAGTCCAAAAGGCAGGCAGCAAACAATCACAATCCAGATAACGATCACGGTCACAACAGGTAAGCAGTCCAGGAATAAACGCTCGGAATAGTCGCATGAGGGCAAACTAGACTTCGCAACGAGATATAGTTCATGAGTGGTTTATATAGAGAGATAGATTGGGAGACGGCTGTCAGCTGGCAGAGGCCTGGCCCAGGTACGGGGCTGCTGGGAAATGTAATCCTAGTATTCATGGGATGGTTCCCGCTGATGGCCGGCAGAGGGAGCCACAGGAACCGAATTCGTGACACAAACAACAGGCAGTTTGAGAGTGTCGTCCACTCACCTCATTGGACGAGAAGATTAATGTATGCGAACAACCTGATAGGCTGGGCTCCACCACCATCAGCCCAGATATATCTGAACCAGGACTGCCAGGGTTTGAGTCATCTAGACCTGACAGACTTTGAAACAAGCACATACAGCAGCAGTTGTAGTACAAAGATTGACAGAACCTCAGATATTTATGGCAACTGGCAACAGATGACAAACATGTGCATACAATGAAATATATTATACAACTTATTCCGTTGCATTCACCCAGACCTCTAACACCAAAACCACACTACTTTAAATACAAAACTACCACAGGTGACTGGTGATAGGCCAAAACCAGCCTTGGCTCTGCCCAATAATCCTGCCTGCCTTACAGCAGTTAGTTGTTTGTGTTTGAATGTGTCTGTAGGGAAGATGTAATATGTTCTTCCAGCTGTGTTTTATTGTTGTGTGAGCCTCAATAACAGGTGTGGAGCTGTTGTTCTGTCACAGACACAGTTCTGTTCACAGGGTTATCCTGTTCTCTGTGACATCTGTTTAATTCATTTAGTTATATTGGCCATCCATGCTCGCTAAAGAAATATATTGTTGTTAAGATGTTTATTAAAGCATATGTGTGATTTTTTTTTGATGGATCATTTCTTATTTGTAATATTATTTTGTATTTTGTAAATTTCATGTTGGAGGGCATATTTTTTCTAAATGTTGTATTGTGTTTGAACTTCAGTTAGTCCATACCCGCCTAATGTTGAGACTGTTTCATCCCAAGCGTGACAATGTCAGTACCATTCAGGCTTCACCAAATATGACCAACAGAATTCCAGCTGACATGTGCCCTTCTACAAATGTCCCATACTCACACCCAGCATCGACTGTGCCGCCTACTTATCTGCAACTGTTGTTTCACCCCGAACTAATTTGACTGGCCATCCTATGGCTCCTCCATCCTCCTGCTATGGTGCACCAAATGCCTTGTACATAACACCACCTGACTCATTTCTGCCCCCAGCGCCTCCTGTCTTGTCTGGATCCAATTTTCCTCACAAAATAAACCGTACTCAAGCCTGCCAGACTTCCAGTGGCCAAATGCGAATCTCACATTCGAACTCCTCTACTCCTGTGTACGCTCCTATGACAATCCCAGTGTGTCCTGGATCACATATGTATGCACAACATCCCATGTTGCTGCAACAACCTCAGACTGCACCTCCGCATGTGGCTTATCAGCAAGACACAAATATCCATTCCTCTGCAATGACCACACCACAACCCAGCTTTACACAAACGCACCAGGTACGAAATGTGCAAGTTTTCAACGGTGGTCCTGATTGCAAAATACTTATTGAGGACTGGATACGGGATATGCAGTATCTTCTTGATGCTAGAGGGATGCCTGCAAATTTGTGCTTTGCTATGATAGTGCGACATTTGAGTGGTGAAGCTAGGAGGCTGGTTCTGAATCTCCCCCCTAATGAGCAGACAACCAGCAGAGCTTTTTTTCATATCGAGTATAGTGATATGCAGACATCTCTGGTTACCGGGGAAACCACAGGCATGCAACAAAGTCCCCAGCAACAAGAGACAGGCAAGTCCAAACCAGCTGATACTCCGCTGGTAGGTCCCTGTAATGAAGGGGTGGTTAAAGTGGGTGGAGAGATGTGTAAGGCCCTCATTGACTCTGGCTCTCAAGTAACCACAATTACTGATGAGTTCTGGCATCGACACCCTGTCCCATGTACTCAGGAACTGCAGCCATCAGACATCCCTATTGAAGACGCCGCTGGTCAACCTGTATCTTATGTTGGTGTGCTTTGTATCAACCTCAAGTTTGTGGGAATGGTCTACTCAAATGTTCCTGCTTTGTTGTCCCCGTAACGGAGTACCAATCCAGTGTTCCATTGCTCATTGGGACTAATGTCATACGAGTTTCCAGAAATGACCTCCAAGCAGAAAATATCTGGCCAGGGTGAGGCAGACAAATCCTGAGTGGCACCTTCCACTGGTGGCTGTAAATAAGACTTAACCTGGTGGGGCTAAGGGCAAAGGTGGTCAAGTACAGTATGCTGGCCACAGAATACGCATACCAGCCGGCAAGGAGCAGAATGTTATTGGCAGAGTGATGGCTGGACCAAAGAGAACACAGTACACAGTCCTGGTGGAGAGCCAGTCCTCCAAAAGGGTACCAGAAGGTATTGTGGTTGCCAGGCTGCTTGCTAATGTTGAAAAAGGTTGTGTTCCTGTCCATCTCTTGAATCTATCTGAGAAGGATGTGATTGTCCATCCAAGGCCGCTGCTTGCAGATGCTTTCCTGGTCCAGAATGCCTTTGAAGAGGGAGAAAAGTGCCAGATGCCATGCCAGAGCCAGTCTGTGTGTCAGAGACAGTATGAGAAGAACTCAGGGGCTGCAGCTTGCCAGAGCCAACAACAGACTATCAGTGTTGAGTATGAAAATGGTTTGACATGTTGAGCTGATCTTAGTGTTGCAGCAGTAGAGAGTAAGGAGCAGCTTGCTCTACTTAAGGACTTACTGAGGAGAAATGATGATGTCTTTTTCAAGCACTCCATGGTCTATGGACATACCACCACTGTGCAGCATGAGATACCTTTGGTAGACCCAAAACCTTTTCATCTCCCTTATCAGAAAATATCCCTTATCAGTACCAGGACGTATGGAAGGCCATATCACAGATGGAAGAAGCTGGAATCATTCGCCCATATGCGGTTCTTTTGGACGAAAATGCATTGCAAAATAAAGTCCTGGTGTGAGCAGTGTGAAAGATGCTGTCTGAGGAAAACTCCCACAGCTGGAAATAGGGCTCCGCTGGTAAGCATTCACACTAGTGCCATTATGGAACTCATCTGCATGGATTTCCTTGTCCTTGAAAAAGGGAGGAATAGAAAATGTCCTGGTAGTCACCGATTATTTCTCACGATTTTCCCAGGCCTACCCCACTAAAGACCAGAAGGCTGTCACTGTGGCAAAGGTGTTGTGGAAGTTTTTTTTCTGTCGCTTTTGGTTTCCAGCCAGACTCCATGCAGACCAGGGACGTCTGAAAGTGCAGTGGTGAAGGAGCTGTGCAAGCTCACTGGAATCACAAAAGACACACACCAGCCTCTACCACCCACAGGGAAAGGGGACCACGGAGAGATTTAATAGAACACTGATGAATATGTTGGGCACTCTGGATCCTGATCAAAAACCTTGGTGGCATGAGTATGTTGACGCATTGATGCTGTTGACGCTGTTTGACTAAATTTGTGAACTGTTTGATTAGTTTTTATTTTACTGTAGACACAACTATACTATTTCCTTTTCAAAATTCAATATATATTGTTATTTTGATGTTGCTTGTTAACTGACAGTTCTGTTTCCCTCTGGGAAGATGCTGCAGTTCGGTGATGTATGTGAAAGCCGATGCTGTTCGCTGCATTGTGGCTGATGTGGATAAAGAGCCTAATTAAAAGAAAGCTACTCTGCTTTGACTCAAAGGCGATCTTGGTGTCCTCCTCATTCATTCATTGATTTGATAGAGACTGGAAGGTCATTCCACCAGGAGGGAACAATCCAGGAGAAGGTTCGTGTCAGCAACTTCTTGCCTCTGTGGTGTGGCACCACGAGCTGAACGCAGGCTTCTGGAGGGCACATAGGTCTGTACCAATGAGCTTAGATAACTTGATGCAGACCCAGTGGTTGTTCTGTAGGCTACGTGTTGGGTTTGCCGGAATTACTAGTAGTTCAGTCTTGGCAGGGTTGAGTTGAAGGTGGTGAGCTTTCATCCAAGTTGAGATGTCCGTAAGGCAGGCTGTGATGCGAGCAGCAACTGTAGTGTCCTCCGGTTGAAAGAAGAAGTACAGTTGTGTGTCATCGGCGTAGCAGTGATATGAAAACCCATGTTTCTTGATGACAGACCCTAGTGGAGACATATAGATGGAAAAGAGAAGTGGTCCAAGAACAGAGCCCTGAGGAACACCAGTGATGAGGTGATGTGGCCTCAAGACCTCACCCCTCCAAGGCACCCCGAAGGATCTACCTGAGAGGTATGAGGTAAACCACTGAAGTGCAGGTCCTGAGATCCCATTTTCCTGAGGCTTGATAGGAGGATCTCATGGTTGACGGTGTCAAAAGCAGCAAACAAATCCAGCAAAATAAGGATGGAGGATTTAGATGCAGCTCTTGCCAATCGTAGAGCTTTAGTAACAGAGTAGAGCAGTCTCAGTTGAGTGGCCACTTTTGAAGCTTGATTGATTGGTGTCCAGTAGGTTGTTCTTTGTGAGGAAGGTAGAGAGTTGCTTGAACACAACTGGACATAAATGATTTACGTGTCCACACAAAGATGTACAACACCCATTTACATCCCGCAACGATATCAGTAATAATAACAGCAACACCGACAACGCTGTAGCACAGAGACCTGTGGAACAAAACGAGGGAACTTCAGATGAAGGGAAGAAACAGCAGGAGGTGAGTGTAACTCATGTTAATACTGCGAGCGAGGAACAGCCTGGATGCAGTTCTGCTCCTGTTAGATCTGTTTCTGATGCTAATACAGCTAAGAGTTTGTCTGGTGCTAATACACTTGTGTGTGTTACTGGTGCTAATACACTTGTGTGTGTTACTGGTGCTAATACACCTGACTGTGTTACTGGTGCTAATACACCTGAGTATGTTACTGGTGCTAATACACCTGACTGTGTTACTGGTGCTAATACACCTGAGTGTGTTACTGATGCTAATACACCTGAGTGAGTGTTTCTGTTACTGAAATTTGTGTGACTCATGGTAATGCTGAGTTTGAAACGGATGTGAATGAGGCTGGAGGTGTAGCTGAGGAATTGGAGGTTCTCTCTCAGTTTATTGATGATGGCATAAAACTTTTACTCTGTTTAACAAATCAATGAATTTTTAGATAAAACAAAAGGTAAATCTGGTATTGAATTAACTGATTTTTTCCCTGAAACTGAGAAATTCATTTCATCTGTTATGTGGGCCAGGAAAATGGGCAATTATGACTCTCACAAAAGAAGAGGTTTCATTTAAAGAAACACGTAACTGCCATAAGATCAGGTAAAAAGCCAGGAAAAAAGAGGGGAAAAACAAAATATTCATAATGGCTGTTGTTTTCTCTTATTTTTCCTATTCCTGTTTTCTCTTCCTTTTTATGGAAGTAAAAATTGGAAGGAAAAAATTTGGCCTGTTAACTGAATGTATACGCTTAAGTTTTATTGGAACAGTTTCTAAGCCAATGGAAGGAGGAGGATTTTATCATTTTAGGAGGAATTGCACTCTAGACTTCACATGTGATAGCAATGGGGAGGAACCTCACACACAGTGAGTTAATGTTTTGTCTAATGTCATCAGAATTTTTAATTTATCAGATGTGTGGAGAGAGCCAAACATAACACCACAGTACACTTGGGTGAAAATCAGTAATGGTAGAATCTGTGGTGCACGTTTGGACAGGTATTACGCTTCATATAACATGAGAAACAGAGTCATTCATACAGCCATCTTTCCCACATCCTTCTCTGATCATAAACTTATCACATTTGGGTGCATTCAAAAGTTGCTACTGGCATTTTAATATGAATTTTTTTACAAGACAAAAACTTCTGTGAGTATTTTAAATTACTTTAGGAGGCCTGGAAAACTGAAAAATGTTTTTTTTTAAATATTATTCAGTGGTGGGAAATTGGAAAAGCTCACATTAAGCAGTTTTGTCAACAGTATACTGCCCAGTCCTCTTTAATATTAAAAGACAGTAGCGCAACTAGAAAAAGGAATTATTGATATAGAAAGAACAATGACTTGATGATGTGAATCTACAGGATCTGTGGGCAAAAAAGAATAAACAGCTGATTTCAATCTTAAAAGAAAGAGTTAAAGGAGCCCTTGTATGAAGCCAATTTTATCTATAAGAGACATGGATGGTCCTACTTCTTACTTTTTTAATCTGGAATGTAAAACAGGCCAAGAAAAACAAATGCAAAAACAAAAACTTTATGCAAATGCAAAAACAAATTACTGTTTAAAAGATGAAAATGGACATGTAACTTCTGACCCTGCCACAATGCGCAGGCTCGCTGTGGCTTTTTACTCTAATTTATTCTCTACTAAGCCATCAGATAAACAGTGCAGGAATGATCTTCTTCAAGAGCTCCCTGTTTTAACATCTGAAAGCAATCACTCTCTAGAGATTGAACTAACGTTTGAGATCACTGCTGCTGTGATGGCAATATCTTCTGGATGGACTTCCCTGACAAAAAATGCCAGAAGAGTTAAAATTGAAGATTGAACATTACACAATTCATTGAGAAAATTAAATTGTTTAAAAGTGAGAGTCAGTTTATTGATCAAGAGTGTTACCGGCTAAGAAAACGTCTTACTAAGATGAATGCTCAGTTAGAACAAAATGAAAGCAGTCAGAATGGATAATAAACATTTTGTCCTAAGATTATCTTCTTTGCTGTTCGTCTTTTCTTACTTATGGGTGTAATAAACTTTGCCACATTAAATATTAATGGTGCAAGGAGCAGTAAGAAAAGAGCACAAATATTTGAAATGATGATGCAGAAAAAAGATTGATGTGTTATTTCTACAAGAGATGTAGAACAATACAATCAATTAGTAGGTTGGCTCTGGCCCTGTTCCAAACTTGACGACGTCGACGAATAAACTGCCGGACAGAAGGGACAGCAACCTCAACCTCTTGTTCAGGGAATAATGGATGTGGAAATCCAAACTGGCATTCAAAAGGGGATATGCCAGTAGCTGAGGAGCGCAGGGTATTATGTGCTAATATTCCGCCCAAACTAGATAATCAGACCAGGAAGACCAGGGTGGTGAGAGGTGAGACCAGGGACGATGAGGAACTGTCAGGGGGTGTAACAGACCCTGAGGGGGCTGATGAGAGGCCTTGTTCTGGTTGCAAACAGTGCAAGCTCGTTTGTGAGCTTGTTTGACCGGTGAGCTCATTTGACCGCCGCCTCAAGACCCCAGCGCACAGGGGCAACAATTTGGGAACTGGGGATGACAGGGCACTCACTGTCCTCCCTAGGGGGTTTATCGAAGACTCGTGACAGGGCATCAGGTTTGAGATTTTTTTATCCCGGGCGATAAGTAATGGTGAAATTGAAACGGTTGAAATAGAGAGCCCATCGGGCCTGGCGGGAGCTGAGCCGTTTGGCTTGGCGAATGTACTCGAGGTTACGGTGATCAGTGAGAACTTGCACTGGATGTTGAGCCCTCTCCAGCCAGTGCCTCCATTCCTCAAAAGCCATTTTGACAGCGAGAAGCTCCCAATCCCCCACATGGTAATTCTTCTCAGCTGGGGTTAGGCGGTGGGACATGAAGGCGCAAGGATGGAGTTTATTATTCTCTCCCATCTGAGACAACACAGCTCCCACGCCTACCTCGGAGGCATCCACCTCCACTGTGAAAGGCTTTTCGGGTTGGGGAAGGATAAGGATGGGAGCTGTTGAGAAAGCTCTCCTGAGTCTCTGGAATGCCTGCTCTTACAGAATAACAGAATAATCTGTAAGATGACATCTTACAGGTTTTGTTTAATGTTTTTTGGCGTTTTTAATGTTTTTGTAAGTAAAGCAAACCACTTTATCTTTAAGTTTTTTCCCCTTGTTTTAGTCAGTTTATTTTGATTATTAAAGGGGTTTGATGATGTCACAGCATTTTGTATAAATTCTATCAGACAATATAACTATAATTAACAGGTTAATTTCTATACCTGTTACATTAAGAATAGGATTCATCAATGTAAATAGGATGAGGGACATGAGAAAAGGTCATCTAGTAAAGAAAGTAGTTAATTTAAAAGAGTTGAATGTTACTTTTCTTCAAGAAATTCACAGTAATAATAGTAATGAGTCTGAATGGAGGATGTGGTGGCAGGGAGAACATGTTCTCAGTCATGGACTCAGTCATGGAGTTGCTGTGCTTTTCTCCCCTGCTGTGAAAGCCAAAATTTTACTCAAAAAAAATGAGTTAGTACAAGGAAGATTGCTAATTGTAAAGGCAGAAAAATATGGTCTCTGCTTTCTGTTAGTAAATGTTTATGCCCCCAACAACGGCCCTGAAAGAATTAGTCTTTTTATCAAGTAGGATTTTTAAGGCAAAATGAGAATGAAGATTTTATTGTTTTAGGGGGAAACTGGAATTGTACTTTAGATTTTACACTTGATAGAAATGGGGAGGAGCCGCATTCACAGTCAGCACTCTTTTTAACTAATGTGATAAAGGGTTTTAGTTTTCTGGATGTATGGAAACAACAAAATCTTTTAACACGGCAATACACTTGGATTAAAGTATATAATGCTGCACGGTTAGACAGGTTTTACATATCCAGGAATATAAGAAATAGAGAAATAGATGGACATTGCACAAAATAACTTCAAAAAGATCTCCCTGTTCTTACTTTAGAGCAAAAGGAATTATTGGAAAAAGGACTTACTTTGGAAGAAGTGACTGAATCTGTGATGGAACTTTCATTAGGTCTTCCTATTGAGTTTTATAAGAGATTGTGGACTGTTATTGGTAACGATTTCTTTGAGGTTCTTAAAGAAACAATTAAAGAAGGAACCTTTTCCTTTGAGTTGTCAGTGTGCGGTTTTAACCCTGCTCCCAAAAAAGAAAACTTAACATTATTAAAGAACTGGTGGCCCGTAGAATTTTTGTGGTCAGAATATAAGATACTCTCCAAATGTTTAGCTAAGAGATTGAACAATGTAATGCTTAAAGTGTGTGCTTGGTTGTCTCATTGGCTTTGGCAGCTACCCCAGCTTTCCTACAGGGGAAGAGTTTTGGTTTGCAACAATCTGGTTGCCTCATCCTTGTGGAATAAAATGATAGTACTTGACCCCCCAGAAGACCTGGTCAAAGAAATACAACAGCGGGTATTAGACATTTTCGGTCAGGACAACATTGGCTGAAAGCCTCAGTCCTCTATCTGCCTTGGCAAGTGGGGGTCAGGGGGTATTAATATATCACAGATTAAGACCTTCAGACTCCAGACAGCTAAACGGTTCCTGTATGAAAAAGATGTGAGTTGGTTTGGGGTTGCTTGTGCCATTCTTAAAAGAGCAGGAAAAATGAATCTGGATCGCCATTTGTTTCTCATTGACTATAAAAACTGGATTTAAGTGGCTTAACATCTTTTTACAAATCTGTTTTAAAATCTTTGTCCAACTTTGGAGTTGGACAGTTGTAAATCACCTGTCCTGAGAAATGCTCTTGTAACTGCAAACATCACCAAAGTAAGACATCTAGCCTCTGAGGATGGCTGGTTGCCTGCAGAGTCTTTGGCAATCAAACTTGGTAAAAGATCCATTCGAGTTGCTCAAAGGATCCTGACTGAAGTTCAGGAGCATTTACCTCAGAACTACAGTGTGTCTCTGGCTGGTACTGGTGAGGAGGAGATTTTGTCTTTCCCGGACCTGGAGGTTTCTGTAGGAGGGGGAGAGTGGAGAGAAACAGAAGGCAACATATTGTCACTAGCATCATATAAATCAAACGTTTTCAGAACTATGGAGAAAACTATAGGACTATGCTGAGTATGTGACTGGGTACATTAGCACTTGTGTTGATAACATCATACCCACTATACAAGTCAAGAAGTTCCTCAACCAGAAGCCCTGGATCAACAGTCATGTACGCCACATGCTGCATGCTCGATCTTCTGCATTCAAAACAGGCAGTGAGACGGAGTACAAGGCTGCAAAGTACGGACTGAGAAAATCCATTACAGCGGCCAAAAGGCAGTACAAGGAGAAGCTGGACAGTTTCTACTCTACTGCCGATGCTGGTAGGATGTGGCAGGGCCTGCAGCACATCACCGACTACAGGTCTGTCATGAACACCACTACCAACCCCTCAGACAGCCTGCCGCATGACCTCAACAATTTCTACACCCGCCTTGAGACCTCCAGCGTCAACACTGAGAGGCAGCAGACAAGCACCCTGAACACCCCTCCCCCCCTACTGTTTCATCAGCTGTGGTGCACAGGGCACTGAGAAATATCAACCCCCGTAAGGCAACAGGGCCAGACAACATCCATGGACGGGCCCTCAGAGCTTGTGCAACAGAGCTGGCTGATGTACTAACCTCCATCTTCAACCTCTCCCTCAGCCAAAACACCGTCCCAACCATCCCACTTTGCGACTGGCTGCTAGATTTCCTGACTGGAAGACCACAGTCTGTGAGGGTTGGAAATAAAACTTCAAAAACAGTCCTAACAAGCCCCACCCACAGGGGTGGGTTCTCAGTCCCATCCTCTACACATTGTTCACATATGACTGTGTTGCCTCCCACAAAGACAACATCATTGTGAAGTTCGCTGATGACACTGCAGTGATAGTACGTATCACTGGAGGAGATGAAGCGACCTACAGAAGGGAGGTGGCCGGTCTGGTGGCATGGTATGAGGACAACAATCTCACCCTCAACACAGACAAGACTAAAGAGATGATATTGGACATGAAAAGACAGAGGAGGAACCATCAGCCACTATTTATCAGATAGCTTGAAGTGGAGAGGGTGAGCAGCTTTAAATATCTGGGTGTTCACATCAGTGAGGACCTCACCTGGACACTCAACTCTACCCAGCTGATCAAGAAAGCACAACAGTGGCTGTACTTCCTAAGGAGGCTGAGGAAATTTGGCATGACACCCCAGATCCTCAAGAACTTCTATAGCTGTGTGGTTGAGAGCGTCTTGACCAGCTGCATCACTGTGTGGTACGGCAACCCTACACTGAGGGATCGCAAGGGTCTACAGAGAGTTGTGAAGACTGCTGAGAAGATCATCAGGACTCCATTACCCTCTCTGCAGACTATTTACCACCGCAGAGCCCACAGTAGAGCTGCGTCCATCATAAAAATACCAACCCACCCACAACATGGACTGTTTGCACTCCTGCCCTCAGGACGGAGGTACAGGAGTGTGAAGTGCAGGACATCACGGCTGAGGAACTCTTTCCCTCAGCTGTCAGACTGTTAAATGGGTAGCCATCAGACAGCCCAACAAAAAAGATAGACACAGTGGCGTTCATGTGTACGACCGCCAGACATTAAAAAATATCAGGAAACACGCATCCACTGAACTGGAAGATGAAATTTACGCAGAACTCCATGAACTCGGGCTGCTACCTCGGCATTGCCTGACGCCGGTGACTGGGAGGAAGTGCGACATAAGCGGTGCGTGAGGAAACAGAAGCGTGGCAAGCGGGCAGGTATCTGTGCTAGGCTAAAGAAACACCCTAGCCAGCCGGCTTTCCTGTCCATCCTTCTTTTAAACGTCTGCTCCCTGGAAAATAAACTGGACTACATTCAACTCAAACAAACTATACGGCGTGATTTTAGAAACTGTTAGGGAAACTGTGTGTCTTTGTTTTCACGGAAACATGGCTCAGCGACAGAGTGCCGGACAACGCCATTCAGCTAGATGAGCTAGCGTCGTTTCTTGCCGACAGGAATAGATCTCTGTGCGGTAAGACTCATGGAGGTGGCGTGTATGTTTATGTAAACACAAGATGGTGCACGGACTCTGTGTTAGTTTCTAAACACTGCTCATCTCTTGTGGAATTTGTGACTGTTAGATGCCTACCTGCATTGTGGAATTTGTGACTGTTAGGGAATTCACTGCGCTGTTTATCATCGGAGTTTACATTCCTCCCAGCGCTAATGCTAAGGAAGTTTTGTGTGAACTGTACGGGGCTGTTAGCGATCTACAGAATGCTCACCCCGACGCACTGTTTATTATCGCTGGAGATTTCAACCATGCAAATCTCAAATCAATTCTCCCTAAATTCCATCAGCATCTGGACTTTGCAATGAGAGGGAAAAACACGTTGGATTTGGTTTATACCAACGTCCCCGGCGCGTACCGTGCAGAACCCCGCCCCCATCTCAGATACTCAGACCACATCACGGTTATGTTGATTCCAGCATACCGGCCGGTCGTTAGGCGCTCGAAACCGGTTCTAAAGCAGGTAAACACCTGGCCTGCAGGAGCCATCTCAGCTCTTCAAGACTGCTTCGAGGGTACTGACTGGGCCATGTTTAGGGAGGCTGCAACCAACGGCGATTAACTTGGTTAACTTGGAGGAGTACGCATCGTCAGTGACCGGCTACATCGGCAAGTGCATTGAAGACGTGACTGTCTCCAAGACCATCACCACACACTCCAACCAGAAACCGTGGATAACTGCTAAGGTGCGCGCTTTACTCAAGTCCAGAGACTCTGCCTTCAGATCCGGTGACAGGACAGCTTTAAGAACAGCCAGAGCTGAACTGTCACTCACCATCAGAGAGGCGAAGCGCACACACACCCAGAGAATCCACGGTCACTTCCAGGACAGCGGAGACACTCTTTGCATGTGGTAGGGCATTCAGACGACCACCAACTATAAGACAACACCACCCGTCTGTAGCAGTGACACCTCCCTCCCAGATGCGCTAAACGACTTCTACGCTCGGTTCAAGGCACAGAACAACGTCACAGCAAGAAAGACCATCCTTCTACCCGACGACCAGGTACTCTGTCTAACTGCTGCTGATGTGAGGCAAACTCTACACATAGTCAACCCACGGAAGTCTGCTGGACCAGACAACATCCCTGGTATAGTGCTCAGAGAATGTGCAGAACAGCTGACAGATGTCTTCATGGACATCTTCAACATCTCTCTGAGCAGCGCCGTTGTTCCGACATGCCTCAAAGAGACCACCATCGTACCCATGCCGAAGAAGTCATCAGTCTTTAGCCTTACTGACTACCGTCCCGTCGCACTCACCCCCATCGTGATGAAATGCTTCAAGAAACACAGCTACAACCCACACTGGACCCGCTACAGTTTGCGTACCGTCCGAATCGCTCCACGGACAACGCTATCTCCACAACCATTCACCTGGCCCTCACACACCTGGAAAACAAAGACGCCTATGTTCGAATGCTGTTTAGCGACTTCAGCTCAGCATTCAACACCATCATCTCTCAGTACCTCATGGATATGTTAAGCCTGCTTGGACTAAATACCTCTCTCTGCAACTGGATTCTGGACTTGGGTACTTTGGTCTGTTCGCGGTTTTTAAAAATAGATCAGATGGATGCGCCATCCAAATATTTTTTTAACTTAGAAAAAAAGAATGGGCAGAAACAGCTAATTCATGCTCTCATAGTGGAGTGCTTTTAATGGATACTGCTGATATTTGGCAGAGATGTACAGTAGTGAACTGAAGCCTGACTTATAGGAGGAACATGGTTTCCTTGAAGCTCTACAAAGGGTGTCAGAGGAAGCAAATGGCGACCTTGCCATTTGCTTCCTCTGACCTTGGGTGAGCTCTATAAGGTTTCTTCTCAGAGCTTCCTCTGAGCTTGACCTTGGGTGAGCTCTATAAGGCTCTGCAGAGCAGGGAGTCTGGGAGACCGCCTGGGATAGATGGCCTCTCTGTTGATTTCTTTAAGACTTTTTAGTTGGAGATGGGTGTGGATCTCCTTGAGGTGCTCAATGACTGTTTGTTGAAGGGCAGATTGCCATTGAGCTGCCGAAGGGCAAAAAAGGGGATCTAACTGACATAAGAAACTGGCATCTGGTATCCCTCTTCTGCAATGAGTATAAGCTGTTATCCAAGGCGTTGGCAAATAGATTGGCTGGTGTTTTAGGTCAGGTCATCCATCCGGACCAAACTTACTGTATCCCAGGTAGGTCCATTTTTGATGATATCTATTTTATGTGTGATATTTTTTCCGAATTGCTCAATATAAACTGTGGCTTAGTTTTTTGACCAAGAGAAAGCCTAATAGAGTTGAGCACTCTTATTTGTGTATCACTTAAACAAAATATCACTTGGTTGTAAATCACTATAGTTGAAACATGTTGTCTCTTTTAGAGGGAAGGTGTACATGAATGAAGACCATAACCTAACCATGAAGTTTAGGATTGATGATTTCAATTATGTTATTTTTGTCACTTCAGAGTCAATGAAATGTTTTGGTTGTAAGCAGGTTGGACATGTGATTAGTGTGTGTCCCAAGAAAACCTAGACCAGAATCACAATGCTGATGAAGTACCTGATAAGTATGAATGACTGACAATGTGTCCAGTGTTGATAAAGATGGAACTGATGATCATGAAAATATTAATAATGAAAATGAGACTGCAAATGAAGAGATGCATGAGGGTGGTGTTTCTGGGGCTAGTGACCTGAACCTAATAGAGGCTAGTAAGAAAGCTACTGGAGCTGTTGATGTTATGGTATCAGAATTTGAACTGAGAATTTGAGTAATATTGAGGAGTCCACTGTAGATGCAAGTATGAATCATCAGATTCTGTCAGCAGCACACACACACACAGTGGATAAAATCAAAGTTTTTTTACAGACAACAAAAGGTATGAAGGGTGTAAATGTAGAGGATTATTTTCCAGATCAAGAGCTGTTCATAAATTTATCCAGGGTGCTAATGAAAGAAGCTGGCGTTTTTCCTGCACAAGAAGTGTTTAGACTCAAGATGATTGACCAGAAGTTAAAATTAAACTAGCTTAATGAGGAATTTGAATCAGTTTAGATTTTCCTGTTTTTTGTTGCTAGTGTGCTCATATTATCTTTCTATGAGTAGGGTTAGTCTGGGCACACTCAACTTGAATGGTGCAAGAGATAATAGGAAGAGAGCAATGCTTTTTGATTTTTTTTATTGAAAATGTAAAGAGCAATTAGGAGACATACAGACTAAAGAAAGTGGTTACTCAGATGAAATTGGAACTACAGAAAAATGATGACTTTGAAACCACATAGTCTCTCTTTTCTCACACCACATCTAATGAGTGCAATAAAAGTAGGCACTCTTAATTTGAATGGTGCAAGAAATATGCAGAAAAAAGCATTACTGTTTGAATTAATCAATCAAAAGTGTATAGATACAGTAGCGTATAGATAGCATACAGATATAGTTTGTTCAGGAAACACACAATGACTGCCTTAATGAAATAGTATGGAAGAAAGAATGGCAAGGTAAAATCTATTCCAATCTGTTCTGTTCGCTATCTAATCTATTCGCACATCCCAAATTTTTTTTTTTTCAAAAAAATTTTTTTCAAGTGTTACCTGAAAGGTTATTGGTTTTAAAAGCAAAATTTGAAAAATGTATATATACGTGGATTAAAGATGTGTTTTCCTATTTTTTATAAAAAAAATTGTGGGAAAATAAGAATGTTATGTCAGCAGTATGCTTACAATGTCTTATTGCACACTCAATTAAACAACTAGAATCAGAGATTACCAATCTACAGAAACTGGTGGAAGATACGAGGGAACAAAAATGTATTGATGCTTATAAATGTAAAAAGCCTACTATAATAGATTCGTTGGGCACTTAGACAAAAGGAGCTTCGGTCAGATCACGATTTCAGACTTTAACTCAAATGGATGCCCCATCTAGATTCAGTTTAGAAAGGAAAAATGATCAGAGTCAAGTGATTCACTCTTTATACACCGAAAATGGAAAGGAGCTAAAAAAACCTGTTGAAATAAGAAAGAGGGCTGTTCAGTTTCATGCTGAGTTATACAAGTATGAGTTTAAAATGGATTAAGAATTGAGTGCCAGTTTTTATGAAGGCCTATTTAAGGTTTCACAGACTTCCAAGGGGAGGCTTGAAGTGCCTGTCTCTGGACAGTAGCTTCTTACAGCATTAAAAGATATGAAACCTGGAAAATCACCAGGTATGGATGGCCTTCCGGGCAGTGGTGGAAAGAGTACTGAAAAATTATACTCAAGTAAAAGTAAAGTTACTTCCCAAAAAATGTAGCACAAGTAGAGTAAAAGTAACCGTCCTAAATACTACTCAAAGTATGAGTAAAAAGTAACCCTTTTAAAAGTACTAAAAAGTCATGAGTAGTGAGTATTATGTTGTGAATATTATTCCACATTATACCCTGCAAATTAAAAGTGCATCTTACAGTGTCTCATTTATGGATGTTTCTCAAGTAAAAAAAAAACAAACACATTGTATGTTTCAACATTCAAACTGTTTTATTTTTACTGATAGCACTGAAAATTCTCCCAAAAATGAATAACATGCAATGACTCTCTGAACATGTCACTTGTCTGAAAATGCAGGGTTGCAGCAATTTTAGCGTAGGGGTCAACACGAGCCTATATTTTGAATTTGCTATTCAGTTTTACTATCCAGCCTTGCTCGTTTGGGTGTACTACAAAGCTGCCCAGCACAACTAAAAAGGCGCTCACATGCTGCAGAGGCAGGCAAGGGTGTGTTCAGTTTAAGGCTTAGCATTTAACCATAGGAAACGAGTGAGGCAGTCTTATCTCGTCCCATCTCGTAAGGCACAAGCCAAGTATCCATCCAATTCAGATGCAGTTAGGGATGGAACAGCCTTAATAGAAGTATATAGAGTTAATAGAGTCAGGACGATATAACATCTCAAGAATCCGTAGATTTAAGGTCAATTCTGAACAATAATATGAGAACATTGACATTGCTGAAAGTGATGTCATGGACACTGAGCCTACATCTGGAGGTAAGGCTAAAGTTTACTCTGTTCAAGAAATAAATCGATTTCTAGAACTTACAAAAGGGTCTCAAAGACGTAAAATTAAGAATTACTTCCCTGATTTAAAACTGTTTTTGGTTTTATTCACTATGGCTATGAGAAAGGCTTCTTTGGATGAGCTTGACAAACCCAAACAGTACAGTTTAAAAAATGTCAAAAATGCTTGGTAATGTCAGAAGTGTTTTAAATTTATCTCACTTTTCTTTTCATGACTTCCTTAATTTTAAGCTCTTTAAATATTAATGGTTGTCGTGATGCAGTGAAAAGAACAGTCTTTTTGACTATGTAACTTTTAAGTGCGCTGGTGTGGTTTTATTACAAGAGACGCATACAGATGTTAATAACCAGATACAGTGGATGAATGAATGGAAAGGTAAAGCGATACTGAGTCATAGCACCAGTCTGTCTGCAGGGGTCGCTGTCTTACTCTCACCTGAATTTAAAGATCTGTCTGTACATGTTTATGAACTCATTTCTGGTTGATTAGGGTTGATGCCACTATTCATTGCATTAATTTTTCTTTCATTAAAAAAATTTTTAGGGTGTCTAAAACTTGAGGGGAGAAGAGTCACAGATGACCTTGAAATTATTTCTCATGTTTTGTCTTTTTATAAAGATCTTTTTAGAGCTGACCCTTGTGATGAGGAGATGGCTGAAATCCCCGGGTCAGGATGGTTTAAATGCAGAATTTTATAAATGTTTTTGGACAGTAATTGGTAAAGACCTATTTTTGGTTTTTAAGGAGAGTTCTAAGAGAGGCATACTAGTGAGTTTACGGAGAGCTATAATTACATTACTACCCAAGAAAAGTGACCTTGAGGACAGGTGCTGGCATCCCGTTTTGTTACTTGGATCTGACTATTAAAAACTTTCCTAACCAATAGAATCAAATTTCACATTTCCTCAATAATTCATGCAGATCAGTCCTTTTGTATTCCAGGGCGATCCATTTTTGACAATCTCCTTTTAATCCGGGACATAATATCCTTTTCCAAGATTTATAAGATTAACATTGGCCTTGTGTCTTTGGATCAAGAGAAAGCCTTTGACCGAGTTGATCATGGTTTTCTTTTTAAATGTTTGGAAGCTTTTGCTTTTGGCCCGTTTATTGCTGCTCTTGTTAAACTGCTATATGCAGATGTTTCCAGTCATACGTCAAGGGTGTGGCCTTTCAGGAATTCTGTTACCACTGGCTCCCCCCTGCAACTCTTTACTTGCCAGTTAATGGAGGGGGCCAGGGATTAATCAATCTATTTAAAGCCAAGAGGCTAAAAACAGTTCAAAACCTGCTTTATTCTAAGGCCTTGGGTGTTTTTTGGGTTAGCTTTGCTCAGGACTTTTGGTGCACCCTGTCTTTACAGGCATTTGATTTTAATGTCCCAATGTGTTGGATGTTTTTTAGCTAATGTTAAATTTTATTTTAGCTAATGTTAAATTTAGTCTTGGGCAGCTTTTAAACCTCTCAGGAATGAGAAGGATCATTACGGTTTAGATGTACCCCTGTTTTACAATTCTCTTTTAGGCGAAAATCCATGTATATGTGACATTTCTGTTAGAAACTTCATGCTAGAATATCAGTGGAGGATATCTGTCATCAATATGACCTGATAAATTGATGTTTCCCAAGCTACTTGTGTCACCCAAGGTGTTATCTGGGGAGGACAGTGAAGGGAAACTTTTGTTGTTTAAAAAGTTGAACGTGCTTGACTTTAAGAAGGCTGATAAAAAAGATCTTTACCTGATCTGTGTTAAAATATAATTTTTGATGAATTTAAGGATAAGAGGAACCATGTAATGGTTTCTGCTGACCTCTTTCCAAGCTGGAGGCTTTTCTACAAAAGTCCCACTTAAACGTTCACCACTGATGCGGTAACTGATTCGGGTACATGCGGGGGCTAATGCAGTGGCTAGTGCACCCAGAACATCTGGGCCCGTATTCATGAAAAATCTTAGTGCAAAGAGTTGCTCCTAGTGACAAAATTCTAAGAAAATTCTTAGACAAGTGGGCGTTTCCCTTTAAAATTAAAGAGAAGATCCTAGTAGAGATAAAAGTTATTCATAAAACATCTTAACCTTTAAAAGAGGTCTTAAGGTCAAACAGTATTAGGAGTAGAGAGGAGGACTTTTAAGAGGCTTAAGAGTTTCTTTAGCAGGGGAGAAAATGGCCGAAAGACTAAGAGGGAGAAGAAATGTGTTTGAGACAATGGATGACAGTGAATTAGTAAGAGGCTACAGATTAGATCATGCAGGGATCATGTTTGTGATCAATCTTATTAGAGAAAACTAACATCAACACAGCACAGAAATGCCATAGCACCAGAAATGAAAGTAATCACGACATTAAGATATTTGGCAACTGGGAAAATGCAACTATGCAGCAGTGATGACTTGGGTCAGTTACAACCTTCTATAAGCGAGTGATCGCACAGACAATTACAGCACTTTTAGATCCTCTTATTGTTTCACGGTTCATTTTGTTTCCACTGGACATTCCCACTTTGCCGGCTCAAAAAATGGCATTTATGAATATAGCAGGCTTTCCCGGTGTTGTTGGAGTAATTGATGGAACACATGTCCAAATTATTGCACCATCAGATAACAAGGATGCTTATGTAAATAGAAAGAGGTACCATAATATAAAGGTTCAAGTTGTTTTCAGTGCTGATTATAGGATTTTAGACATTGTTGCAAAATGGCCCGGTGCAACACATGATGCAAGGATACTGGCGGAGAGTGGCCTGAGACTTCTGTTTGAAGGATGTCATGTTCCTGCAAATTGCCACTTGTTAGGGGACAGTGGGTATCCCTGTTAACCATGTAAACCTCCTCACACCTTACCTCCTTCCTGACCAGGGTCCACAGCAAAATTACAACAGGTAACAGCAAAAATGTACTATCAATGTGTGTGGACTTCAAATTTAAAGAAAAACAAATGTGTTGCAATATCATAGTATGCTACTGTACTTCTCATAAATGGCCTACCACTATGCATTGAAAATATCTACTGAATTCTATTCGTTATTACTAATTCAGTGCTCACAAAATAACACGGGCCATTGTTGAGCGAGGAATTGGTCAGCTAAAGAGACGCTTTCACATTTTGCATGGAGAGGTGCAACTGGTGCCGGGAAAGGTCTACAAAGTGATAACAGCCTGTGCAGTGCTACATAACATCTGTAAATTGATTTAATCTCTAAATAAAAATTTTATCTCTGTTGTTTAATTCATTTTGTGACCAATTCCTTTTTGTTCTGTTAATAGAATGCCAGATCGAATATAAGAAATAGCTTTGCCTATGTTAAATAAAAATGGGTCTTTTTATTGTTGGGCTTTCTCATTCTTCTTTTATTTGACTCCATGTTTTCTATGATCAAATCAACATACAAATCCCACTTAAATAGACACACAAGCAATCAGTGTAATTAGAACGAGTCTAGTCTTTCATTCTAAAGCCTATCAGATACGTTACATAGAAAATTAACAGCACAGTAAATAAAAAATAATGAATATATATATTAATTACACACAATTCAAGATATAAATATTATGAGAAACAGTTAAGCAACAGAAAAAGACATCAGCTTGTAAGTTTGTGCTTATATTTCCATTGGTCTCAGTATAGTGCTAGTTAACAAGAGGCGTTGGTTTGTTTAATATATTAATCAACACTAGTAATCACGTGGCAAAGTTGCGTTTGTTTTCGATTGGCATCGCAGGGGGCTTTTCACACTCAGCAAAACTAAGTTAGAAGGCATGGCCTACTGAAATGAATCACAAGGTAAAATTGTGTTTGTATAAATCTGGTTGTTACACCGCGGCAGCGGTCACGGCAGCCCTCATGTGAAGCCCTCATAGTGTGAAGACCGATGAGTGTAAAGACCAGCAACTCTACCTGTGCGACTCTACCTGTGCGACTCTACCTGTGCGACTCTACCTGTGCGACTCCACCGAGCAAAGACACAGACAAAGCACTTAAGTATTGTCTATGCTCTTCTGTTTATTTTCTATACTTTCACTAATTATTTATTACATTTGTATCTACTCTTCTACCTGTACTTTTGTTCTGTTTTCACCATGTACTTCCAAATCTGTACTATTACCACCTGCACCCGTAAACCCTGTTCTACACCTGGAGGTCACACAACCCCAGCAACCTTATCACTGTTTCCCTGTCCTCTGACTCCTTACTCTCTCTTCCTATCGGGGTCTGGAACTGCCAATCTGCTGCAAACAAAGCAGACTTCATTTCAGCTATCGCCTCACACTCAGACCTTCAACACATGGCTCTAACTGAGACGTGGATCAAAACGGAGGACACCTCCACTCCTGCTGCCCTCTCCACGAATTTCATCCTCTCCCACACAGTAGGAGTAGGCATGGGCCTACTCATCTCCAAATATTGAAAATTCATGTTGTAGTTATTTACCGTCCACCAGGCCAACTAGGTGACTTCTTGGAAGAACTGGATCTGCTTCTGTCCAGCCTCCCAGAGGATGGCACTCCACTAGTTGTGCTTGGTGACTTCAACATCCACCCAGAGAAACAGGCTTTAACACCCTGCTGGCATCATTCAACATGAAGCGACTGATCACTACTGCAACCCATAAGTCTGGTAACCAGTTAGATCTCATCTACACTCTATACTGCTGTTCTGATAATGCATCTGTTACCCCTCTGCACACCTCTGACCACTTCCTTATCACTTTCAACCTCAATATCACTACTGGCACCTCTAGTGAGGCTTCTCGTGTCACCTTCCGGCGAAACCTTCGCTCTCTGAACTTGACACTAACGCTGCTACTAATACTCTCTGCTCCACACTAACATCCTGTCTGGACAACCTCTGCCCACTCGCATCCAGGCCTGCACGTGCCACTCCCTCTGCTCCATGGATATCGGTGGTCCTCCGGGAGAACTGCTCTAGTCTCAGGGCCGCAGAGAGGAAGTGGCGCAAATCAAATAACCCTTCTGACCTTAACACATACCGCTCACTCCTTGCCTCCTTTTCGGATAAAGTCTTCATTGCTAAATCTACCTACTACCATAACAAAATTAACAACTGCACCGACTCTCGCTCCCTGTTCAAAACCTTCTCCTCACTTCTCTGTCCTCCACCACCGTCATCCGCCCTCACAGCCGATGACTTTGCTACCTTYTTTATYACTAAAACATCTTCTATCAGCAGCCAATTCTCCTCACCTCAATCTGACAACCACTCCGCGCTCACTTCTGATTCTCTGTCATCTTTCTCCCCTCTCTCAGAGACAGAGGTCTCAAATCTAATCCTTTCTTCCCATCCTACTACCTGTCCACTTGACCCGATCCCCACTCACCTTCTCCAGACCATCTCCTCCTCTGTAACTCCCTATAACTCCCTTCACACTGGTATTTTTCCCACAGCTTTTAAGCAGGCTCAGGTTTCCCCACTGCTTAAAAAACCATCTCTAAATCCTGCTCTTCTGGACAACTACAGACCAGTATCCCTTCTCCCATTCATATCTAAAACCCTTGAGCGAATTGTGTTTAAGCAACTCTCTACTTTCCTCACAGAGAACAACCTACTGGACACCAACCAATCGGGCTTCAAAAGCGGCCACTCAACCGGGACTGCTCTACTCTCTGTTACTGATTCTCTACGATTAGCAAGAGCTGCATCTAAATCCTCCATCCTTATTCTGCTGGATTTGTCTGCTGCTTTTAAAACTGTCAACCATGAGATCTTCCTATCAAGCCTCAGGAAAATGGGTATCTCTGGACTTGCACTTCAGTGGTTTACTTTATACCTCTCAGGGAGATCCTTCAGGGTGTCTTGGAGGGGTGATGTCTCGAGGCCACATCACATCAACACTGGTGTTCCTCAAGGCTCTGTTCTTGGACCACTTTTATTTTCTATCTATATGTCTCCACTAGGGTCTGTCATCAAGATACACGGGTTTTCATATCACTGCTACGCCGACGACACAAAACTGTACTTCTCCTTTCAACTGGAGGACACTACAGTTGCTTCTCGCATCACAGCCTGCTTTACGGACATCTCAACTTGGATGAAGGCTCACCACCTTCAACTCAACACTGCCAAGACTGAACTATTAGTAATTACTAAATTACTAGTAACCAACACTTTGCCACAACTTTTCCATCCAGCTTGGATCATCCACAATTACTCCACCCAGAACAGCCAGGAGTCATGTTCGATGACCAATTACATTTCACAGACCAGATAAACTCGACAGCCAAGCCACTGCAGATGATTCAGAATGCAGCTGCGAGGGTAGTCTTCAATGAGCCAAAGAGAGCACGTCACCCCTCTTCTCACCAGACTGTACTGGCTACCATTGGCTTCTAGAATTAAGTTTAAGGCCATGATGGTGGCTTTTAAAACAACCACTGGGTCTGCACCAAGTTAACTAAACTCATTGGTACAGATCTATGTGCCCTCCAGAATGCGTTCAGCTAGTGAGCAACGCCTCGTGGTGCCACACCACAGAGGCAAGAAATCGCTGGCTCGAACCTTCTCCTGGATTGTTCCTCCTGGTGGAATGACCTTCCAGTCTCTATCAAAACAGCTGATTCACTATCCATCTTCAAGAAAAGACTAAAACTCACCTCTTTAGACAATACCTCCCCAATTAAATGCCACTACTACTAACACTTCTCTCTTTTTCCTCCTCTCTTTCTCCATACCTCTCTCTACTGTCTATATAAAAAAGGGGTGGGGTGGGACAACTGCACTTGTTTACTTACGCTATACTAGTCTAGGGAAAATGGTACCATGCTTATAAGATTGTTGTTGTTCTTTTTCAGTTGGTGCACTATGTCTATTGTTCCTTCAATTGTACGTCACTTTGGATAAAAGCGTCTGCTAAATGCATAAACTTTCCTGCTTAATCTTCTTGGACAACCAATCACAGTCTTTAAAAGAATGTGTCATACATAGCAACGGGGTCAGCCTCGCCTCTTCCTTAAAATGGAAGTTTTTGTCTTTTCCTTGCTCAGAGTTGCTCTAAGATTGGTCCTGAATCACTCTTAAGCTAAATTAGGAGTTTTCTGAGAGCATTCTTAGAAGCTTTAAGAATACGGGCCCTGGTTTACTTCAGACAGCAGCACCGAAAATAGTTGAGAAAGCGTGAATACTTTGTTGACTGACTTGGGGGTTACGAGTGAATGCTGTCAGCAGTGAGTGGTCAATCGAGCCAGTTGAATAATTCACAAAACAGTGGTAATGTCAGAATGAGCGAACAACCTCTTATAGATATTGCAGATCAAGATCAGGTTTCCTTGGAGGATTTAGATGACGTTGCTTTTAAAACACCCCAAAAAAGGAGACTAAAACAACAATTCTCTTGTAAGCAGGCAAAGAAAATTGATGGCGCTGATTTGAGTAAATCTGACACTAAAAGTGACTTTTTTGCAGTTTACCGCAAAGCGTTTTTTCCAGTCTAATTTATACTGTAGAAGACAAAGTCTTTTCTTAAAGTGACAAAGAATGTCAGAAAAGTTCGAGTCGAGGTATACTTTCCAGACGTGTTGCAATTTATAGAGAAAGCAAAGTTTTATAAATATGATGGCGGCTTTACTAATCAAGAGGGATATTGTTTAAGGAAGATTCTTGCCAAGCTCAATGCCCAACCAAGGCTTAATGCAAGTAATGATAATATGTAAATATAATCTCTCGTGTCAAGCTGTTTTTACAGAGATCACAGAGCTTCAAAGGTCCGCTGATAATTCTGGTGATTTTAGTCATTTTACAGTAATTAAAACACCTTGGAGCAAGGAGCACCGTCAAAATGCACCTTCTTTAATTTAGAAAAAAATGGGCAAAGGAGACTCATACATAGCCTACTTTCTGATACAGGAGAAATTCTTATTATCAGATCCTGTTGCTGTTCGTAAGAGAGTAGCTCTCTTCTATGAAGAGTTGTACAAAAGTGAACTCACACACATACAAGATGCCTGTAAAGTTTTCTTCAAGGATCTCCCACAGGTATCCAAGAAGGCCAATGCTGGATATTAATGATATTAAGCCTTGGAGACCAAGTTTATTGTGCTGTGATTATAAGTTGCTCTCTAAAGTCTTGACTAATAGATTAGGTGATGTTTTGGAGCAGGTGATTCATCCTGACCAGACCTATTGTGTGCCTGGTAGAAGTAGTTTTGACAATATTTTTTTAACCAGACATGTTTTAGAGATTGGCAAGAGTTTTAATCTAGATTTTGGTCTGGTGTTATTAGATTAAAAAAAGGCTTTTGGTCGTGTTATTTATGGGACGGTTTTAATGGATTTGGTTTTAGTTGTGATTTTATTTCTATGAAAGACGTTTTGTACAGTGACGTAGAGAGATTACTAAAAGTTAATGGTGACTTATGTGCTCCTTTTAAGGTTTTTAGAGGTGTTAGGCAGGGCTGTGCCTTGTCCGCTATACGCCTTATCAATTGAGCCCCTTTTAGCCAAGATCAGAGCAGAGTTGTGTGGTTTACTAAGACCTGGTTGTCCAAAGGTTTTTAAATTGTCAGCTGATGTTTTTATTTTTGTAAGTTGCCAGAGAGATGTGAATTTGCTTTCTAATTTGTTTAAAGGTTTCAAGATGGTTTCCTCCGCAAAAGTAAACTGGCATAAAAGTGAAGCCTTTTAAGTGGGGCAGTGGCTAAGCGGTGAACCAGATCTTCCAGGTGGATTGTCTTGGTCTAGAGGTTTAAAAAATCTCAGTTTTTTAGGAAATTAAATAGTTGAAAAACTTTGATGGGATTATTCAGAAAATTAAGGGACGGATGGAAAAATGGAAATTATTGCAGCCAAAGATGTCGTATAGGGGGCGCATATTGATCATTAAAAACTTACTGGGTTTTTAAAAACTTACTGGCATCGTCTGGTTTGTATCAATCATCCTTCTATTTTTTTGTTAACAGTCAATTCTGTTAGATTTTTCTGGGACAAATTACACTGGGTCCCAAAAGCGGTCTTATATTTGCCCAAAGAAGAAGGAGAAAATGGTCTCATCCGTTTACAGAGCAGGACAGCAGCGTTTCGTCTTCAGGCTATACAAAGACTTTTGACTGGAACTTTGGGGGACTAGGTCTGGACAAATCATTGTTTTGGATGGATCCTAAAAAGATGGATTTACCAATGTTACCTTTTTACTGCAGCATTTTAAAACCTGGGCTTTGTTTACTACACAGAGGCTAAGATCCACAATGTCTTTACATTGGCTGTTGCTAGAACCCTTAGTTTTTGGTTCTCATTTGGATTTAACCTGTAAAGGTTTTCTCCCGGCTCTAGATAAAATTCTTCAGGCATAACAACCCTTGGACATTTTTAGTTAGCAGGGAAGGGCTTTAAAAGTGTTGATTTAGTCTCTGAGAAAATGGGCCTCCACTCAAAACATGTGGTGGCTAAAATCCCGGAGAAATGGAGGTCCACACTAACAGAGGAAGAACTCAAACTGCTGGGGGCTGTTCAAATGGTTTAATTGTCCCAGGCTGTAAAGATCTCTTTCCCAGTTTATTAATATCACCTAGGTTAGAAGATTGCAAAGGTTTTCTGTTGCACACAGAAAATCTGATGTTTATTGGTTTAGAGTTGGCCTCTAGAAAGGCCTTGTATTGCAATTGTGTCAAATTGTCAAAACTTGGGTTTAAATGAAAGAATTGAAACACCCTGACGTGTTGTATTACAGATGGAGGATGATGCAAGGCCATGTAGATGGAGAGTGTTGTATAAGTCACCAATAATTAAAAAAGTTGGGGATTTTGCAGTGGAGAATTTTACATGGTGCAATTGCAGTCAATAGTTTTATTTCTTTTCTAAACCCTGGTGTGGGTAGTGATTGACCTTTTTGTTTACAAAGAGAAATTGTGTTTAATATGTTTTTGTAATGTGTTAGACTTGCGTCACATTATACTGTTTTGCAGAGTCTATTTCTTTCTTTTGGTGAAGCCTTTTCTTATTTGTTCTTATTTGAGTTTTTATTTGTGTTTTTAAATATGTTCAGAGACATCGGTCAAAATGCCAGCTTTTAAATTTTCTATTAGGTCAAGCTAAGACGGCAATTTATTTATATTACCAGAAAACATAGAATTGATCAGAATACTTGTTATAATTTAGTGTCTATTTTTGTTAATTCTGTGAAATCAAGGATTTTAAATGATTTTAAGTTCTTTAAATATTTGGATGATTTTGTTTCTTTTGATTTGGCTTGGTGTTATAGAGGAGCCTTGTGTGAAGTTTTTGAAGATAACTTGTTTCTTGCCCCTATCCTGATGTACTTTTTGTGTAAAGTCCCTGTGTCTTGTGGTGCATGCTGGGAGTTTCTGTGTGAGAGCGATCTAGAGTGAGAGTGAAACTTTTTCACTTTATTTCTCTTTATTTGCATGGTGGGGTAGTAAATTTATTACTGAGTTTAGATGTTACATGGGAGAATAGCGTCTCGCGTGGAGACACCGTCTCTGTCCCTGCGCAACGGTCTCAGGTGTTTGGTGGAGGATGTTTTACTCACAGTCAGAGAGGAGATAAGTTATGAAAACATTCTCTCTGCCTACCTCGTATGATTAAAGCCGTAGTTGTGTTTTTGAATGAACAAGCACTTGTCAATCAACTAGTCGAAACAGGCATTATTATTAGAGATGAGTTGGTCATTTCAAATGTCCCACTGTTTATTCCCAATGATGTATTAGAAACCTAACTAATGCGGTTCAGCAGAATTGTAAGTCCGTTCAGAGTGATCTCTCTGGGGTGTAAACACCCGGCACTGAAATATGTTGTGTCCTTCAGGAGGCATTTTTACATGCTTTTAGAGTCACCGGATCGTACTTTAAATATCTCCTTTTGTGTAAATCATGATGGAAAATTGTATATGGTTTATGCGACTACTGGGAGTTTGAAATGTTTTGAATGTGATGATGTTGGACACAAGCAACTCACGTGTCGCACAGAGAGCAGGAAAAGACAAACAGTGATCCCGCACAGAAGGTTGATGTTCCACATGCCTCCACATACACGAGTCAGGAAGAGACGCTGGGGCCTTCTGAGGTAAGACCAATGTGCTAAGATCAATGTGCAATGTGTATGAACCGGGGAACACAGATGTTGATAATAATGCCAGCACTAGCAATGATTTAGATTGTGCTGAAGGTGTGATGACCAGCGTAAAGGTGTTGCACTGGAGAGTCAGACAGTAGTGATGGGAGCAGGGGCTATATCAGACAAAGTAGATATGGATTCCTGCTCACGGTCTGGGTTTGAGGAGAGTTCTCAAGATCTCTCTCAAACGGATCTTTCCTTGTACACTCTAGAGAAGATTAATCAGTTTTTAGAAGACACTTTTGGGAAACAGGTGAATATAAAAAAAATTTTTTCCTGATGTAGAGAGGTTTGCAAAATCAGTCAGATTCCTTGAGAAGACTGTGGGAGTTGATCTCCTGAGTGAAAAGAAGCGGTTTTGCTTAAAGAAAAATTTAACCACAATTAGAAAGTTCAAAAAAGTGGGAAAGACAACACTTTCTTAATGAAACTCCCATGCATCACGTGGTGTCCTCTAGACTTTTTCTGTCCCTTTCTGTTTGTCTTCTCTTCTCTTTAGCTCTGTTTATGGAAGTATTAAGGGTGGTCTCACTCAACATTAACAGTGGGAGGGATGAACATAAGCATGCTTTGGTTTCTGAAGTAGTAGAACAGAAGCATTTACATATTCTTTTCTTCAAGAAACACACAGTGATGCCGTTAATGAAGTTGAGTGGGGAATGTGGTGGACAAATGTGAGTGTGGGGGTGGCTATTTTATTCTCTCCAGACATTCGAGTGAATATTATAAAAATAGAGGAATCAGTAAGTGGGAGACTTGTTTTAGTTAAGGCTGATGTTGAGGTGTTTCTTTTTTTTGTAAATGTTTATGCACCTAATGTGGGGCATGAGTGGGTCTCTTTTTTTAGCATAGTGGGTAATCTTTTAACTCAGTGTTCTGATGACAGCCATATAATTGTTGGAGGTGACTGGAATTGTATTGAAACCTTGATTATTGATTGTAACAGTGAAGAGCCCCACTTTCAGTTTTCATCTCAATTAACAAAAGTAATCAGAGAGACAGAACCTTTAGATATGTGGCGGATTAAGCATCCACAAGTGAGACCGTACACCTGGGTAAAGGTGACGGATGATAGAGTCAGGGCAGCACGGCTGGACAGAATTTATGTCTCTCAGCATCTGAGCACAGGATCATTGATGGGGTTGGGGAGCTGGCTTGCTGTCCAAGAATCGGTAGAATGTTGATGGTTACCAGCACAGGTCCTGCTGGAATACCTGGCACAAGTAACACCACCTCTCTCACTCCAGTGGAACACAGCGTTTTAAAAGTTGAAACCCGCCTCCACGTCAGGCATAGGAAGTACAGGCAGCAGACACCCTCACCTTCGGCACTGTTTAATCTTTGTTACAGAAAAAGGGTGATTTATGTATTTTAAATAATTGGAGACCTGTCGCTCTATTAACTACTGAGTATAAGTTCTTGTTTAAATGCTTTGCTAATAGACTCAAGAAGTATCTTAATATGATTATATTTAAGGATCAAAACTTACTGTATTCCAGAAAGGACAATAATGGACAAATTGTTTTTAATTAGGGAAATTTTAGATATTTGTAAAGCTTTTAATTTGAATGTTGGTTTAATTTCTCTAGATCAGGAAAAGGCCTTCAACCGAGTAGACCACAATTATCCTCTTAAAGTTTTAAAAGCTTTTGCTGAACCCTTTAAATTGGTTTAAATTATTGTACACAGATGCTGCTTGCATTGTTAACCCTCTGAGGTCTAAGGGGGGTTTTGGAGCCTGTATAAGTTTTGACATGCCCTGACATTTGTGCTTTTTTCAGTTTCTTATCAACTAAATGACTAAAGTCTGATATCACTGTAAACAACACTGGGAAACTGGGCTACAATAATATGTTAGCAGCATTTATGTACATGATTTTGTTTTTTAGAGAGCAATGTTTATGCAGTTTTATCTTAGTGAACTAAGATTTTCAAGTCACTGAAATAAGGCCATAAAACACATACAGAAGATTTGTTCATAAGACCTTTGAAAACTGGATCTTGTAGCCTAGAGTTTTTGCTTCAAAATTATGTGAAAATCATCATGTTTACTTGTTCACAGAAGACTGAGAGGCGAGAAAGAATCTGAGGAAAAAATAAGTTCATATATTTTTGCTTGTAGTTTAATTAGAATATATCTATAAACAATCATACTTTATCATCATCAACTTGAGATAGTGACAGAGATAGTTGCTAGTGCAGGTAAACAGAGTTTTAAGAAAAAAACAAATAAACAACACAAGAGACAAGCTGTTGTGGGTGCAATATCCAAAACAGTAGTAGGAAACTTGAACGCAGGAAAACGGGAGACAGCAGAAAGTGCTGATATACAAATTATCTGCATCTGTGTGACATGCGCAGATTCCGTGAAACGGTGCGGTATCTGTCCCTTGTTACGTGAGCAATTGCCGGAAGATGTATAGCTGATAATAAACTGCGAGAATCTATTGATGTGCCACTTATTAGTTTTCTGATACATTTACGCTATCATACATTTAGGACAATCGCGAACGCCAATGGCTGTGTATAACGCATTCAAAACGTTTACCACATCAGATATTCGCGAGCAGAACTAGAACCATCCGAACCACTTCTTGACAGCGCGGTGAAGTTGGTCTTATTTTGGATATTCCCCACACATTCAGCGATAATCGTCAATAACTCAAAAACGACTTGCAATAAAATAACCTAAACAGCGTGACCGACTAAATAGAAAAACGTATCATGTTTCACAGCCTTCTTTGTCATTCTTTTCGCTCGATATAAAAAGCAGTGCCCCGCAGAAGCCGTCGCAATGTGCATGAAGCCGGGAGAGCTCGGTCTCGGTAGAGCGGTAAGTAAGGGACTGAGCGGAAAGTGCACATTTTCTTCGTTTTTTTCTCTGTCCTACTTTTGTAATAACTTTCTTCTGCAGGTAGCTACAGACATGACACCACTGTCAATCAATAGAGGGGGGCAGTGGACATCTTTCACAACCTTTCATTTACCCCAAGTGGCTGATTAAAGAAGTGCATGTCCAAAACAATACTTCTTTTTCCAATAACTTTCTTTAGCAGTTAGCTACAGACATGACACCACTGTCAATCAGTAGAGGGGAGCAGTAGAGGGAAACCTAACCCCAGAAGCAGAACTGTCTGATGATTTATTGCAGGACTGGACTTCTGGTCTCTGTAGAATACAGGAAAGAACATGAGGAAGCCAGGGAGCACCCTGGTTGTGCATCTCTCTAGAAGCAACCACACCATCACAGGTTCACATGCTGTATAGACACAATACGTTTATATTCCCACCATAACTAATATAAAACATTAAGTCAAACAGTCACTGACCTTCCAAAGAAACTGTGAATGACATGGTTTGGTCTTGGAAATGGTCTTTAATAGACTCTAGTCTATAAGTAGTACTAGTAACAGCAGGGGGAATCTACAAACCATACAGGACCAAACATACAGCTAATCTTGCTGGCATTGCCCGAGAGAGTCATGCAAGTTTAAGATTTACCTGATTATATTGACTGAAATACCACCAAGAAGTGACTTCAGTTTTTTAGTTATAATTGTTGGCACTAACAAGAAGTATGTATTGGTAATCTCTGTGGCATCAAGTTCAGTTTATTTATATAAAGTGAAGAATTTATAATATACATTTGTGTAGTTTATATTACACAAGAAGGTTAGTTGTGCACATGCAATTCCATAATCAGCCACTTGGGGTAAATGAAAGGTTGTGAAAGATGTCTACTGCTACCCTCTACTAAGTGACACTGGTTTTGTGTGTGTAGGTATCTGCTGAAGAAAGTTATTGGAAAAAGAAGTATTGTTGTGGGCATGCAGTTCTGTAATGAGCCACTTGGGGTGAAATGAAAGGTTGTGAAAGATGTCCACTGTCCCCCTCTACTGATTGACAGTGGTGTCATGTCTATAGCTACCTGCAGAAGAAAGTTATTACAAAAGTAGGACAGAGAAAAAAACGAAGAAAATCTGCACTTTCCCCTCAGTCCCTTACTTACCGCTCTACCGAGACCGAGCTCTCCCGGCTTCATGCACATTGCGACGGCTTCTGCGGGGCACTGCTTTTTATATCGAGCGAAAAGAATGACAAAGAAGGCTGTGAAACATGATACGTTTTTCTATTTAGTCGGTCACGCTGTTTAGGTTATTTTATTGCAAGTCGTTTTTGAGTTATTGACGATTATCGCTGAATGTGTGGGGAATATCCCAAATAAAACCAACTTCACCGCGCTCTTCTAGACCCATATAGTCGGAACAGACAAACGCGCAGGAACAGGAAGTACGCTATGGTGAAGCTTAGCGTTTTAGCTCATATCTCGGGGGCGTGTCCATGGTTACCTGCCTTACCTCAGATAATCTCCATATGAACAGAGCGCTCAGTGCTGGGCGGGATCACATTAGTTATAATAAGGCGATATCGGAGAAACCGAAACACTCTTTACTTTTAAACAGATTACATAACAACAAATTATTTGTTGTCGACCTCAATTGTTTATTTTAAAAGTAGACATTTCAAGCTTTCTATACATATACAGTGTTGCTTGAAAGTTTGTGAACCCTCCAGACATGGTTAGGTTTTGTGTAAAAAAAAAAAAAAGAATAACCTAATCAAATGTACATCCAAA
>JBAJNP010004063.1:0-33603 GCA_036877545.1 Yasuhikotakia modesta
TTTACTCCTGTTTAACTAATCTCTGTTTAACTAATCTCTCATTTACTCCTGTTTAACTAATCTCTGTTTAACTAATCTCTGTTTAACCAATCTCTCATTTACTCCTGTTTAACTAATCTCTGTTTAACTAATCTCTCATTTACTCCTGTTTAACTAATCTCTGTTTAACTAATCTCTGTTTAACTAATCTCTCATTTACTCCTGTTTAACTAATCTCTGTTTAACTAATCTCTGTTTAACTAATCTCTCATTTACTCTTCTAAACACCATAACAGTCTTCTCTCATTGGCTGGCTTGTTTTTCAGACGGGCCCAGGCTGCATAAAAAAATCAACCATATTACAGGAGCAATAAAACTGTATGTGGTTGACGCAGATAAAGAGAGATTTCAAACATTTCACGCATGTCAGAAGCTGGAAAGAGAAGGAAACTGTTTAAAAGTGGAATGGGTATGTCCCCAAAACAACGCTTTATATCAATCATTCGTTTTATTAGTCCTGTGACAATTAACACAGTGTCTTATTAACAAAGAATGACCCTAGGAGTGACTTTGAGATTGCGCTCAGCTCTGTCGCCCCCTGTCTGTGCTTCGAGGTAACGTTTACCAGATGTTATATAAAAAGCAAAAAACACATTTAAAATCATACGAAACAAACATAATTACATCACTACACTAACATTTACACAGTAGCTTATATATGTTAGCTGTACATAAGCTGTATATGGCCACTTATCTATGCAAATTTGACTAAACTTGTAAGTCAAGAATATTAATAATAAATGGATGAGCAGCAAATAACAATCGAGTGAGAAACAAGTGAAGGTTATTTGTGTTGTTTTGTTTGCTTTAACTGAGTCTTTAACTCTCCACAGATTTGGGGGGACTTTCGTCGGAAAATGTATTGTCCATTTTTGAATGAAACGGGTATGACATTTATTCTTCTCAGCTGTTCCTATATCGTCAGAGCATGTGATAGAAAAATGTCCATTAATGTGTGTGGATGGCACTGGTAATTCTCACCAGCTTATGTCAGTGACACGTAACCAAATCCTCAACCTAAAAAAAGCCTCTTACAAAAACCATTGATTTAAATATGATTCAAACGTATTTTTACTAAGAAATCATTGGGTCAGAAAGGGTTCATTTGGTCTAGGTAATGCTGGCTGGTAGATGCATTTTTTCACCATTAGGCAAAAAGCATCTTCAATCTTCAATGAGATGTAATAACAATCCAAGATGCTTTGATTATGATTGAAAGCACAAACACACAGTATGTAACTCACATTTATTTCTTTAGCAGACGCTTTTATTTTAAATCTCAATCCCACTTGCTTCATAGACATCAGGTGTAAATGTATTAATATTTACATAAAGTTGTTTTGTTTGGTAATCAGCATTGTGCCATAGATGATGTCTGTAGGCCAGGGGTGTCCAACCCAGTGCTGGAAGGCAACCGTTCAGTTTCTAACCTGCCTAGTTTGCCCTCAGTTATCTGGCTGATTGGGGCTGAAGGTAAACTCTGAGGACTCTGGCCCTTCAGAAGCAGGACTGGACACGCCTGCCACAGCTGACAATTGTGCAGTTACATGTTGCAGAAAAATGACAGGTTTACCTTGCAATGTATGGCAAAATGCACTATGGTATGTTTGTCTGTCATCAGTTATCTCAGACTCCAGCGTGTCAGTGTCTGTGTCAGCAGCTGAAATTCAGGAGTCAACAGAAGGTGACGCAGCAGCTCTGATCTGGAGCCTTACTGCTCCCTGCAGGCTGGAGGCTAAACTGTGGCTTTGCAGGCTTTGCTCTGGGCCCGACAGCAGCTGCCATCAAATAAACACCACACATGTACACAAACTCAAGACTGACAGATGGAGAAAGACTGACACTGGACAGTGGGTAGGAAAATGTTTTTGAAGAAACTAATTTTATTGTATTGTTTATGTAATAATGTAAAAAAACCCTTTATTTTCTTTAATGTTTTCTCTTCCACAGAAGTTAGAAGGGGTGTTTCTGAAAGTAGAACGTAATTCCTTATTGTGTGTCCAGGTAGGGATTTCTTTCCATGTATGTTTCCTGACATTTGACTGCATTGGATTTGGCTTGACAGTGCTGTGTCTGTTTCTCAGGTGAAAGTGAGAGGAATAGAGGGTTATCTGGGTCCAGTGTGCCCATTTGAAGGCAAGAACTACCTGTTTTTTTTGTTAAGCAGCAGTTTTACTGACATGTGTCTCTGCTGTGTTTCATCTTGTCTCTCTCACTGCAGTGAACAGAGCCCACTTTAGCTTCCCGCTGCTGCTGTGTGTTTTGCTCATGTGTCTGTCTGTGATGGCAGCTCATGCAGTTCAGGGGGCACTTAAAAGTGAGGTTAACACACAAACATTCCAAGTCCAATATGACAAGAAGTGTCAGATTTGTAGAGTTGTTCATGTCCTGCCAAAATTGTTGCTAGTCCCACCACAAAAATGTGTCTTTAAAATTGACTTAACATTTTCTTATTATTAAACCAACAATTAGAATCATAATCAGTTTTATTGGCCAAGTATACTTACTTACACAAGGAATTTGGCTAGGTCGGTAACACTTTACATACAACATGTAACATATCTACATGTAGTAGTGTAACATACATATATATATAATTTGTGGGTGAGGAAACCAATGTACCTAACTGTTTCTGTATTAAAGGTTGGGTTCTCAGAAGGCTGAAGCTGCATGATATAAACAGTGAGTTTCATCTGGTACTGACTTCATCTGTTTTCTGTCTTGTTGTAGTTAGTGTCACAGCAGGTATTAAGATTGAAAGTGTCTCTGTCACGTTCAGCAGGCAGTGCCGAGGTGCTCCTAGTGTATCCGCCTGATGCGGACCACAGCCTCACCGCGCTGGTGTGTCGTCTCAGCTCCAGTCTTTCCTCTCTCGGATTCAATGTGTCTCTGGACCTGTGGGGCCTCTCAGAACTAAATGCTTTGGGTCCCGTTCCCTGGTTACACTCTCACCTTGACCAGGTACAGATCTGTGGAGGAAGGGCAGTGTTGATTCTGAACCAGACCACCTGTGAATGGGTGAAGGAATGGGTACATCGAGGCAAAAATGGACACTGTGAACAGAAAGAAGTCAAGAACACTGATTCAAACACAGGTGACTGTGGTGTTAACACAGAATCCAAATCATCAACATGCTGGGATGTTTTCAACGCATCACTGAGTTGCATTCTTGCTGACTATCTACTGGGTCATGCCGGTAAGCGGTTTATTCTGGCCCAGTTTGAAGCACAGCCACCTGGGATCCACATACCTTCAGCAACCTTCCCAGAATTCTTTCAGGGGCTGCAGTTGTTTAACTTGCCCTCTCAGAGTCTTGGCTTCCTGATGGAGCTCACGGATGGGGCTCACACAGGACGAGGCATGGTGAGACGCTGGATGCGATCCAGGGCATTGAGAGCAGCAGCACAGGCTTTATCAGGGCCACTCACAGACTGTACAGGACACAACTCAGAAACAGAGGATGTCCCACTACAGCACAAACAGACAAGCCCACAAAGCAGCTCTGATCATGACACAAAAACAAACACAATACACTGGATCTGAGTAACATTTGGTTACTGATATGTATGTGTCATCCCATGCTGAGTAATGAAGTCTGTAGGCCTTTTACTTTAGGAAACCAAACAGGAAAAGATGGAACAGTGGCTGAAGAAATACTATTTACACAACCACACATATGTGAAAAAGAGAGCTGGTTCAATTTCCAATGGTCTCATGACTGCATGGTGCTGAACAGAATTTTGATGACATTAGTGTGTATCGGTTCATTTGAACCGTCATGTCAAGGATATTTCACAGATGAATAACTCGAATAACTTCGATTTGTTTCAATTTTCTTGCATTGTTTTGAAGCAGCACAAAGGCAGTTTTGTTCTTCTCAGTCTCAGTAAACACAATTACATTACAGTCTGTTCAACCAAAGTGTTGCAAAGTTGCAGTTGCATTTAAAATAACATGATATGATGTGTTACTTTATAAGTTCTACCTATACAGAATTTTTTTTGTTGATATGTATTCTATAGTGTAGAACATTGAATCAGACTGTTAAAATGATTGATATTCTTGTATTGTCTGCTGTGGTGCTTGTGCAGTAAGGGGTGTCCCGGTTGTAGGTGCTTCTAAGCCTGAGGTACAGGATAGTAGTATACATAAAGGTACATGTACACTGTTAGACAGGGTAAACAATGAATAAACAACAAACTGCATTTCATTCTAATGAAAAACACAAAATGGATGCCTTGTGAATTTATTCACTTTTATTTTTTAATATGAAAAGGAGATCAGTGTCAGTGTCATTGTTTTCAAAAGTCACATTAAAAACAGTAAACTAAATCTGAAAACACTCATTTAAATTTTCCTACAGTGCTTTTCATAATTTTGGACAGCAACTTATAACATGCAAAAGCAAAGTTACTGCACCAGTATAAACCATTTATTATTTCAAATTAACCATAAAAAATATAGTTCCCTAAATTAGAAAAATATGTGATCAGGAAAATGTAATTACATGTAAAACAAGATTAAATGCCCTCAGCACCATCCATCATTTATGTTTGTGAATGTTTGTTAAAGTAAAAGTTTACTAAATGAATATCCTACATTTTTCTCTCTATGGATTAAATCTGGCCTATGACGACACGCGATCCGTAGCTGTCATTTGGGCACACGGCAGCGTGTGATTGGTGCAATAAAATTACGTGTAATAACGATTGGTTGTCTGCACAGATGGGCGGGTGTTGAGCGGCGACCCGCAGGACACACATACAGAATGAACTAGAAAAAGGAAGACGCTGAAGACGTTGAAGACGCCGCAAAATTCATGTTTCAAAGCAGCTTAACTCTTGACACAAGGATACCAGGAAGACGTGATTCTCTCTGAAGGATTTAGAAGCTGTTTGAAAGCATAACAGAATCTGAAAGCTGTTTATCGAAGCGCAATATTGTGAAGTGAGTATTAGCTGCATACGTTTCTCTGCTCAGACGTCAGTTTAGGGTGAAAGCGTCAGTATATGTGTGTTATTCCTATGCGATCCATTCAACACCTTTAAACATTTCAACACATTAGACGTCTGATTTGTGAATGCAGATGTGACGAGACGCTTTTCGTTTTAATACTTCGTATGTACTGTAGCACGAGTACATTGCCTGGAGGGTAGAATGCAGACGGTACATGTGTGATTTAAAACGGCCTGCATGCAGCATCAGCACCACTGACAGCGTCGGTGGCGGATCTCACATCAGTGCGACCCACAAGCAGGAAGTTCATCAGCCTTTTTTATGCACAGAGTTTATGAACTTTTAAATACTACTTGTAGGGATTTGATGTGATTGTGATGAAACTTGATCAACGTAATGAAAGGACATTGAAAATGTAAAATTGCGATGACATGTTTGATATCTCGAGCGAGGTTTCCATGATGGCGAAACAGGAAGTCGCTCATATCTGAGAGTGAGCGATTAAAGTCAAACTTATAGGAAAAATATTTTTCTTATGTACATTGAGATGAGGTGTATTTGAGGTGTTTATGGCATGAAAACTGGAATGAAATTTGGCGCACACGTCATAGTGTTCAAGTGTTAGGCGTGTGCACAAGCTTAACCATGGGCAGGGTGGTGAGGGGCTCTGTAGCGCCCCCTTTTGACAAAAGTGATGATCTTCGTTTTATCTATTGTCACCAGACGTGGAACTTGTATTGTTTTTATCAAACTGGACAGCTCTCAAAATTTCATTCATTAGCTTCACCCAAAAGGAAGTGTAGCGATTTTTAAAAATTATTTTTATGCAATACAATACCAACTGAGCTACAGTAACTATATGTTTACATTATATTACACCGCTTAATGATTCTCAGAGTAAGAATTGTATTGTATAGCGTAAGTGTTTTGTTGTACATATGACAATAACCTCTTGAGTGACTATCAAATCCAATGTAAAGACATCACAGCAGCAGGACTGACTGTTTTAGGTCATCATGACACCATCCACATAATAAAGTCATGTGGATGGTGCTTTATTTCTCATGCTTTATTTTTATGTGTATTCAGCAGGGATCTTATTATGTCCATTATCAAAGTGTTTATCCAGTTCTGGGCACTAGAATAAGTTTCACTAAAAGTGATTTATGTTCCAGAGAGTCTTTCTTACGCTCACGCAGAAGCACGACTGGTGTTGAAAAAGTACATCCATGTAGAATCCCCTCACATTCATGTTTCATGATATAGGCTTACTGTGCTGTGCAAGGATGATGTGGTGGTCCTGGCCCCTGGTGTCTGCTCTGCTGCTGTGGGGTCTGTCTGTGGGGTCTGTGCACACTGCATCCTGCCAGACCTGCCGGAAACTTACAGACAGCTTCATCAAGGTTTTTGATCCCATGACTGTAATATTCAAATCAAAGCCCTACATTTTTATACACAAACATTGATTAAATTGTGATAAAGTGTGTAATTGACGGATGGTGTATTAAAATATTCAGGGCATATGAGAGACAAAGAAAGCACACATCCTAATTCTAAAATCCTAATGCTTGTAATGATTATTTCAGGGTTTGGAACGAACGGCCAATAAGAATTTTGGGGGAGGGAATACTGCTTGGGAAGAGGAGAAATTGGCAAAATATGCCCGCAGGTAAGAGATCGGCAGCAAACACACATATCTGATGCACTTGCTATCTGTCCTACTTTTTAGAGATACTTTATAAGGAAGATTTATAAGAATTATGAAAATTGTGTATGTGTGTGTGTGTGTGTGTGTGTGTGTGTGTGTGTGTGTGCGCAAAGTGAAACCCGTCTGTTAGAGATTGTAGAGACTGCGTGTGATAAGTCAGATTTTGACTGCAACAAACTGCTGGAGCAGATTGAAGATCAGGTGGAGACCTGGTGGTTTCACAGGTGAAAGCTGCATCTTCACTCACTGTTTTATTTTACAAACCATGTGAGACAAATTGAACAGGTCACAGTTTTATAAGCACAAATACACAGACAGTTGTATGGAACACAAAACCACTGAGATATTTCCTAAAATATTTTCTTTTGGGTTTAACAGAAGAGTTAAAAGTCAGGTTTGCAGGTCATTTTAGCCATCAGATGATTATGTCAGTCAGTGATGGCCTCTGTCAGTTGGTCATAGCAAGATGAACACTTTTGGTGACTTCACCTCATGCCAGTTATTTATTATCAGACTTTAGTGTTTCACTGCTTATTGTTATGATTATGAGTGACAGTGTTTCATGTGGACATCAGGAAATATGAAGCTACTGCACTAGTATGTTTGTTACAAGCACTTTAGGCTTTAAATTGTGTTTCCTACAAGCTCTACCATGTTGCAACAAACAGACAATATCTGGATATGTGTTGCCATCTTGTGTTGTGGAAATGAACTGAGCTGTAAGACTGCTGTGTGTGTTGTTCAGGCAGCAGGAAGCACCAGATCTGTTTGATTGGCTGTGCATCGAGGAACTCAGACTGTGCTGCCCACCGGGACACTATGGGCCTGACTGTGCAGGTGAACATATTTGCCACACTGGCAGTATATACTGGTATTATATAAATGTCACATGCAGTATTATTGCTGTGTCTGTTGGTCTGATAAATGAATTATTATTGTACATGTGTGAGCTCAGATTCTCCATTGGATGGGTCCAGAGTGTCAATATTCAGTACACATAATATCACAGTACACTGTGATTGTGAATGTTCGTCAGTTTTTCCTGCAGAGAGCTTGTTTTTGGAAGTTAGTAATTGTGCTGTAAGTGGATTAGTGCTGATATCAATCAGGACCATTTATTAACTGAGTTTTGCGCAACATTATATCTATTCAGATGATGTTAACAGAAGATACGAGTCTTTATTAACAAACAGACAAACTACAGATTGTAGGAAAGCGATATTGTTTTAAAGATGGGGGCTTAATATGGTTAATATCTGCTAATAGACTGCAGTTTGTGAACTATGTGTGTCTCATAAATTTGTCCCCCAAATGTTTCCATTGTTTCTCTAATGTTGTGTGCACCATGTGTGCAGAGTGCCCATCCGGTGCTGGGGGGGTGTGCGGTGGGCTCGGCCGCTGTGAGGGTGAGGGCACACGTCTGGGAGATGGGGAGTGTGTTTGTGACCCAGGATACTCAGGTCCACTGTGTCAGAACTGTGCTGATGGATACTACAGAGAAAAGAGCTCCAATCACACACAAGCTCCGTGCTCAGGTAACCAATCACACGCTCCTCACTGCCCTGGTAACCCAGTTCTGTTTCTCTCTGACATCTGTTCTTTCATTTGAAGCTGCAATTTGTCTTTTTGTCACGAATAGAATAACCTTATAATAGTTATTGCTGATGTGAGGTTGGATTTCATGTGATGTCAGTTTGGCTTCATTTGACTTTAACATGCATGATGCGGTCATGTAACGTTACCTGCAATTTTACCTTTCAAACAAAAACGTTTTTCCAGTTATTTCCAAAAGTTATTGCTTGATATTTGAAAGTGACATGTTTAGAAGAAACTATTAAATATAAAATTCTGCTTTTAAAACAGCTTGTTATCACTCATGTAAAAAGTGCTCTGGTCCACAAGACGACAGATGCCAGGACTGTAAACCTGGATGGGTCCTTCACAACAACAAGTGTGTGGGTTAGTGTCCATTTACCACCAGACATGATAACTGTGTATGATGACTGTGATGGAAACAGATTATCCTTATTCTTTATCCTTATTCTGTCTGAATCGCATGTCTACAAATTTCATTTGGAATTGAATCTAATCAGTTGAAGTGTGTCCCACATGTCACAGTTGTACAAAAAACAGGGATGTGAAACTGGGAATTTAAGGGTTAGTTCACCTAATAATGAGAATGTCAATAATTGCTCTTATCATTTAAATTGTTCTGCATCAGTGTGATTTTCTGAAGAATGTTTGACATACTGTTTTCAAGGGCTGTTATGTTCCAGTTTTATCAAACATGGCTCATAGCACTATTATATGACTTCAGAGGACTTGGAATATAGTGCACAAATATTCTTACTTCTTCTATGGTTGTTTTTATTTAAATATACAATTGTTTTATTTTTTCTTTTATAAACTTTGAAAAGCTGAAAATCACTGGTCGGGGAGATGACAGATCTGTATAAACAGTGATTGTGCTGTTATTGCAGATGTGGATGAGTGTGGCACTGAACTGGCTCGCTGTGCATCTAACACATACTGCTTCAACACAGATGGTTCTTATGAATGCAGAGGTCAGTTGTACTGCAGAAACACGGCACACTGGAGACATGCAGTATGTTAGGTTACTAACAGATGATTGTGTGCAGGCTGTGATCAGGCGTGTGTGGGCTGTATGGGGAGTGGACCTGCTCGCTGTAAGAAATGCGCTCGAGGGTTCAGGCTCACTGGTGTGAAGTGTCTAGGTAAGTCTGAGTTTGGAGAGCATTCAGAAGGGAGCGCAGTGAAGGATTGTTTATTCTGTTTACAACACCTATACATTTGTTCTGTGCTTTCTGTGGGATCCCATTTGGTCTTTTCGTGAGCTTTCAGTGGGATCAAGGGATTCCCCCTGCTGTGTTCCTATCAGGATGTGTCTGTAGGACATTTGTTACATTCGGTATAAATCTCTGTCACACAGACAGAACTTTGGGTTCAGTTTCAGAAGACTGCTGTGCTACACAAGCATCTTCAATAGAACTCTTTCCCCTGAACTTGGTCCAGCTTTCTTCATTTATGTACTAGAAGCATTCTAGTACAAGCATTCTAGTACATTGACGAGCCACCCAAAGACTGCTCAGCCAAAAGACGAAAATCTAACAGCAGGATCTTTCAAAGCTAGCTTACAATTGCTCTTTTAAAATTGCCTTTGCTGTGGTTAAGCTTCTGTTGCTCTGTTTATGTTTCTCAGATATTGATGAGTGTTCAGAGAAAGCAATAGCCTGTCCTGGACTCAATGAAGCTTGTGTTAATGAGGAAGGCTCCTTCCGCTGCCAGTGTGCGGAGGGATTTATTCGACGAGATAGCCTGTGTGTGGAAAATCTACCTCAGAGTGAGTAAAACATTGTACCTTTAAATTCTAGGCTTGTTAAAAACATCTTGCTTTGTCAGCACACAGGCACAACAGACACACAATTGAATATTAACTCTGGGAACCAAGTTACGTCAGACAGATAAGTAGACAGAATTCTTAATGCCATAATTACAGATTTGGTTAGGACTGCGTTAAAGAACAATAAGAGAAAATCATTTTTTGGTTTTTGCCTACCGTATATTTGATAAAATATATCTGTTGATGTGGCTTAAGCTTTAACAAAATAGCTAATATTTTCAAGTAGATTTAAAATATTTAAAAGAAGAACTGTAATGCAAGATGTTATACATAATCTAGGTAAATGACAAATAATCACTATCATTTATTAATGCACCAATGGAAGAATACAAAGTAATGAACAGATTTTCACTACAACACTTAATATATGAAAAATAACATGAATTGAATGTTTCTGAGTGCCAGAAACATGTTATTGTAATGCATGTGATCAAGGCAGTTTCAGTAAAGAGCCAATGAATCCATTTCAATTATCTGAATGGTTAACTACATTTCCTTTTATTCTTTGTGGAGGTCTACAAATAATAAGATACATAAAGCATTTGCTTCACTCTTATTCTAGTTAGTAATTATTTCAAATTCAAGGAAAAACATTCAGAAGGACAGCCTTAATAAAAAAGTAGTGTACTACAGTAATGTATATGTGTAGTAAACTATAATAATGTAATAATGTAAACTATAACAAACACTTAAAAAAATGATAACATATACATTTTGTTAGCTGGTTGTTAAATAATGGGGTGATTTCACTGAGCTGTTTCACTTTTAATCTTCTTTTCCTCGTCAGCGGGACCAGAGAAGGGTTTGTTTGATGACATGACGGATGACGAGGTTCTTGTCCTGCAGCAGATGTTCTTCGGTGTCGTGATCTGCGCATTAGCTACTCTCGCCGCTAAAGGAGACATGGTCTTCACAGCCATCTTTATCGGAGGTGTGGCTGCAATGGCGGGATACTGGCTGTCAGAGAAAGGTGATCGCGTGCTGGACGGCATCCTGAAAGGACGCTAGTGAATCAGAAACTCAAATACAGGTGAAGACACTGAAAGCAAAAAGTCAAGCAACTCAGACTTGATGGGCAAGAGACGCGGGGCTAGTTAGCTGCGGCTGTAGCAATGCATGTCAGTCACGGATGCTTCGGACTGGGACACAGTGGCAATAGCAGTATGCTACTGTTTGCAGCTCTGGATCTGTGGATAATTATGTTTCATCAGTTTAATTGCTGCTGAATTGAATGACGTTCTAATAGGGGCTTGATGTTAGTCAGTGGTTTCACATCAGGATTAAATGAGAAGTAACAGACTGGGTTAGATGTATTGTACATATTGGCATGGATCCTTTTTGCTACCTTAGAAAAGTACCATTAACTAACTTACATTAAGTTTAAACAATTATTATGTTGCTTTTACAAATACTATATTCATTTCCATAATGTGACCTCATGTAGAACACTTTGCTTGTATGCTGTATTGTAAACATAGACATGATCATGATGTCTGGATGTTATTGACAAAGGGAAACACTGTATGAGATGATTATAAAGGACAGCCAGGTGTTCAGACCTCTAATACCATATAGGAACTTTTCTCAGTTCTGATCCCATCAAAAGTACTGTGGTTGGTTTAATATGAAAACTGATAGTATATAATGTGGCAAATTACTGGAGTAAAGTCAAGGATTTCCGGCACTTTTTGACCAATGAATTTCCTTGACGAGTTTGAACATGTTTCTGTGATTTAGATAATGATTTTTAAAATAGTTTAAGATTCATTCATTGAAAAGCACCAATTTAAAAGAAGACCAGTGTGTTTTACTCGATACCTGATAGAACAACAATGCATTTTCACTGTAGAAAGTTACTTAGTTGCTTTATTTATTCTTGTTAGGCTTGAAAAACATTTTTTAACATTTCAAGGTTTCACCATTTTCTGATGCTGGTAATGCTGGTTTTGAATATTATGCAATTGGAAGAATATAGTAATAAATAATGTGAATTTATTTAGCACTTTGACGAGTGTTTAGCTAACTGGTTTACTTTTTTGTGTATTCAGCACAGACAACACTGTGGCCTTCAGATTATTTGTTTCATTTCATGACAGCCTCATATGGAAAAATATATTCATGCATGCTTTAACCTATAGTTTAGATGAAAAACCATGTCTTTCATCACTCCATTTATTTATTTTGTGTTATTTATTTCTGTTTGTGAGTGGCTATGTGCCCCCCCAAAATGTATACATGATTTCTGCTGTCCGTAATGTAAACTATGTTTTTATCACCTCTGGTTAGGACGGACGTTACAATGACTTGAATAAAAAAATCTAAAATGTGTCACTGGTTCGTTGTTTCACTGCAGTTAAAAGTTCTAAAAATCGCTTTACAACCTCTATAGTAACATGAACAGTTTGTTTTTAGGATTCCTCCACACAGAAGATAAGGTACAAGTCATTACAAGATCATATTTCCCAATGCCATGTAGCTCAATGGGAACCTTCTATGATTTAGCAGATATGCTGGTGTGTACGTACGCTGTACACAAATCATCACAGCTGATGCAGGTGTCGATTACGTCATATGTCAGAGCACAGATCCTGCATCAGCACCAGCCACACATGCACTGCTGCTGGAGTAAACGTGCGTCTGACACCAACACAGAAGTTGTTGATTAAACCCATTTATGTTGTATTTTTTGCAAACAAACAGCATTCTTTCCCTTCATCAAACTAAAATTAACGACAAACAAATTTGAACATGGAGTCTGTCAGCAACTGTACCCCATCTTGGTACCCCATAGATGCTGAAGATGGAGTAAACAACAGCCTTTTCCTTTTAAGGGGGGCATGAGAACACCCTAAAGGATAGAAATTAGGCAATTAATTGTAATAACTGACAAAAATGATCCACCACCCGAACCTAATTTTGATATTCTAATTTCTCTCAGAGCCCTGTAGAGAATCAGCACAATGTTATACTTGTTCAATGCAGCCAGTGCAGTGTTGACAGAACTGAGCTAATGTGCGCATACTTGTTCATTCTCATAAAGCACTTACCAAGTCTTTCATGGTTGCATTACAAGCTTAGATGCTGTTTCTGTAGCTTAAGTGGTACAGCATTGCGCTAACAGTGCAAAGGTTGTGGGTTCAAATTCCAGGGAACACATACTAAAATGTATTGCATGAATGTACTATAACTTTGGATTGAAGCGTTGCTAAATGCATAAATGTAAGGGTAAATAAGTATAATTTTGAGGGAAGGGATTATTTAAACAACAAAAGCATTATTTGTCGTGACAAACAAAAAGACAACAAAAAATGACATTTTTATATTATCACAAAATATTGACAAAAGCATATTATACCTGGTAAAAGTGCACATATTTCTACAAAAATATAAAATATTTACATAACTCTGAAATTACAAACTTTCATTGTCTTCAGTAAGAGTCCAGAGCCCCCAGTCAGGTCAGCAGTTTCATCTAATGATGTGATTTGATGGTCCTGTGCCCTGGTGGACAAACAGTGGAACCATGTTGTCATGCATTAGCCAGGATTTTATTTACAGTTCTCATGATGCTCAAAACGTCATAGATGTGCTTGTGGTAGCTCTGCTGCAGGACTTTTCTTCTTACACCCTGTTTTAGTTAAAACTTTACTTTGGCTCTTTTTTTGCTTTAATGTCTTTTTTTTTGTAGCACTTTTTATTTTCCATGAAACTTTTGGAAGGAGTTTTGTGCTGCATCTGTCTGACACTGGAAGTCCCACCTCCAGTCTCGATACGAGCTGCCGTGACACAAAGAACGACAGTGCTTTCGAAAGAAGACGTGGCCAACATTGTCTACTTCCTTTGTTTTTTTCAATTCCATCCCATGAACTTCCAAGCTCATGTATTAGAGAGGACAGGTCTCTGGGGAGACGGTACGTTTGGACACACCTGAGCTGTTTTGGGATGTAACTGCTGCTGTTAAGACCCTGAAAGCAAACCAATCCGAAACCTCGACCCTGGCCATCGCTTTGTATTCCCGTCCACAGACAGGAGAGAGCCGCATTAAAAACAGGAACTGTGATAGAAGACGAGTTTCTCGGTTTTTCCATCCATTCTCCATCATAGTACTTTTTCTCCTGGCCATCACACCAACCCTTAACACCACACCTCCCAGTATTACAGACATCAGATTCCCATTTTTTATTAATGCTTGAATGGTTTCTCCATCTCAGATACGCGTGGTGAGCATCAAGACTCCACACGATCAGGATGATACCGCCAGCCTTCTGCACGGCCTGACACTGACCATACAGCCACGGCTGGGGCCCCAGCTGAGCTAGAGAGGACTGAGAGCGACAGTGTGCCCACTGTGCCAGCCTTACATCCATGAACAGCTCCCCCTGTAGGCCGGAGGCTAAAGAACACACAGCAGTGATGTGGGCCGTATCATCAGATGAGCATACAAGCAGCAGTGGTCGTCTTTTAGCACAGCGCCACACTGCAGAGAAAAAAGGCAAAAATCATCTCCAATTTATTTTTTCTAAGACCCAAAACATACTGCACACAAGTACTTAAGATAAACAAGCTAGTAAAGCTAGATAAGTTGCTGTAAAGCTATTAACTTCCTGTTAAGCTGTGAAGTTAGGGATAGTTGACCCAAAATTGAAATTCTTTCATAATTTACCAACCCTTATGCCCTTCCAAACCTATATCACCTTTCTTCTACCATAAGTGTCTCAGTGGTTCTGTGTTCATACATTGGAAGTCAATGGGTGCAATTGTTGTTTGGCTACCAACATACTTTAAAATATCTATTTGTGTTTCTCAAGGGCAAACAATGTCTTACAGGTTCAGAATGACAGAAACATTTTTAGGTCAGCTATCCTTAGTGAATGTTTTAGGGAGCATGACATTGGCCCTACTGTTTCCAAAACAGACCAGCTTTTAAAACGAGTTTGTATGATTTGCAGCATAGCATGAGTAAAAGCATAAATATTACATTTGTTTACCAAACATTCACATCTGCATTTGCATACTTAAGTATTTTTTTGAACACAGTTCAGAAAGAAACATGTAAGAACTGACCTGACATGGTTCTTTTCATCAGATAGCATGTGAAGCAGAGCAGCAGCACCACTGCAGCCAGAAGAGTCAGAGCACTGCCTAAGACAAGACCCCATCGCCTGTGTGTGTCTGTGAAAGACTGAGTATGAGAGGGTTTTTATGTTCAGGCCACAATAATTATGAACGTTTCCACTTACAATCAGGACAAATGATTCGTTTTCCAAGGAGATCGACGCGCCACACCTACAGAGAGACCATGAGGAGCACATCAGCTCACACACACACTGTGTTCAGAATGCTAACTACTTTAAAATCCTGCCGACTAGTAAGTGAACCAGAATGCAACATGCAATGCTGAACATTTTAAAGTGGACTAAACTACACTTCTTTCATTTCTTCTTTTGTTCTTTTATACTGTAAGTACAGTTCAGTTGGTGTGATTACAAAGTGCAGTTGTCCAGCTTTTTAATCTGTTTTTGTTTTGTGTTAATGTGTAACAACCTTTATCAGTTATATCAGAAATGGAAACACAGAAGTTGTTGTACCTGCACACACAGCCCTGATGGTAGAGAAGGAACCGGAACCTTCAGCTCAGCCTCAGTGGCTCCAACATCCTAAAGACAAGATTACAGTGTAAGTACAGTGTTCACCAAAAACTGCTTTTTGGAGTGGAAAAGATCAATGTTTAATATTCAATTACATGTTTAATACTCAACCGTACTTCCTGTCCAGCATTTTGAGTTATATTGAAAATTTGCTTCTTGAACTTCTCCTAGACCATACGTCTGATTTGCACAATATTTATCAAATGGTTCTTGGATAATGGCTTAAAAAGATTAGATTTGGCAAGATGGCATAAAATATCTTTTGATTTATTGACATGAGCCCTGCGACCACATCCTGACTATAATAATTTGGTAAGAGTGCCATCGATTGGTCACAAATTCTAAAGTATTTGATGATGTTTTATGTTGTTTTATCTAAACTCATCATCAGTGATGCTGATCAGCTTGACCCCTTAATTGCAGCTCTATTTTCATCTTATGTTTTTGAGATTTTATGTTTTTTTGTTATTTTAGCTAAAGAAGCTAATTTGCCCTCTTCCACCCGCCAGCAGAGGGAGTCCTCGCCAGAGTACTGACTGTTTCTCCTTCTGCTTCCTGTTTTGCCCATTTCCTCTTTGTGGGCTATTTAAGCAGTGTGCAGATGTGTACATTGTGAAGTATTGACAGTGTTTCTCTTGTATTACTGAGCGTTTATTCCTGATTACCCCTTTTGGATTAATCTGTCTGTTTTTTCATTGCCTGCTTGTTGTTGACCTCTGCCTGTGTTTCTGTTTATGCACCTTGCCTGCCGATTTGGATTTGCTTAATTAAAGCTCTGCATATGGATTCTACCAATACATCTGCGTCACGATTATTACACATATATCTGTACTATTGAACATAATAGTTGAGTACAGAGCTACTAGCACCAAAATATTCAAAAATTCATTCATTCAAAGTTAAACAACATGCAACAAACTCAACTACAGAACTTAGCTGCAAATATCATCATTAATCAGACAAAAGTTGAAGTATTTATGTTGAAAAGAGATCAGTAACATGCCAAGGGCTTCACATCTGCAGCCTTTCTGTTTGTCTTGATTTTAGTGGCTGTGTCAGCCAAGAGGTTTAGATTTAATTTGTAAACGTATTTAATGTGCAAATAAAAACCAGACATACAGGACATGGATGTTGTTACTAACCACTCTGCATGAGAGGACACTTCCCTGAGGCACACATCTCCCTCTCTCTCTGGTGCACAGCTGAGCAGCAAAACAGGCCACAACATCAGATGTCAGATGCACATGCAGATGCAAAGATCCAGGGACGACTGTCACACTCCACTCAGACGTCTCCTCTGACAGAGAAGAACACAATCCCCACTTATATTCAAACGTTTAGGATCACTTACTCTTTAATATAATTGTTTCCACATTTTTTAATAATAGTAATCTGTTAAACACAATGACAGTTACTCCAAGTAGAAATTATGTTGTGACTAAAGAAAATCAAATAAATCAAACTATGTTATATTTTAGCATATTTAATGTAGCCACTCATTGTTTTTCTAAAACTTGTCTCTGTAGTATTAGAGAAACACAGAGTGATAGCAGAACTCAGGCTCCTACCTGACATGAAGGGACAGAAGATCTGATTACTGCCATTTAGGGAAAACTACAGAAAAACAGTCATATACACATGAACCATGCAGCTGCAACAACAGAACACATCGTAGGAGGTTTGGTGATGTGGTTTGAGTATTTACCTTCACACACATCTGAGGGTGTTTATCTACGGCAGACACGTCATATTTCTGTTGATTACAAAAGATTTTTAGATTTGATCAAGATTAGCATACTAACAAAGCCCTCTATATTTCTGCAGCATGTAGTAAATGCTTAAACGTGTGAAAACGTGCAGTTTATAACAGAACACACTGCAGGGAACAATGAGTTCAGTGTAATTTCCAGAGTGACAAAGATCAACCAGCTGTGACTCCCTGCGCTAGTGGCATTATCACCCACCAGGTCTGTTCCAGAAAGAGTCGAGTTAGAGACAGGCACACAGTGAGACTTCTGCTCTGGGAAAAGCCAGCACAGAGAAATGGTGAGATTTGATTGGTCAGTGGCACAGACAGGCTCCCAGTGCAGATAAGAGCCGAGAACTCTTGCTGAGCTTGAGGACAAGATATCGCCTCCATCTGCAGGACAAAAAACAATCAAGCAATTTGTGTATTTATTCAATATTTTATTTCATTTCATTACCACTTTATGCAACAACAGAAGTAAAGAGCTTTCAGATCCATTTAACATATTTACCATTTCAATCTTTAAGTCATTACCACAGATTTAAAAATCTAAAAAACAGTACAGGCCTGTTCATGGTGACTCACTTAAGGTTAGTGATTTGATAATAAGCAATTATTGCAAATATAAAGTTTTTTAGTTTCTATTGGTTCAGTCATTTCTTCATTCATAAACCAACAATAAACATAGTATCCATATAATGTTAATTAATATATACCTTTTATACACTGTCTGCAATAATACCATGTATCATGTGTCTGATAATTTTTCTGCTACTATATATAAAGCTGCTTTGAAGCAATGTAACATTTAAATTATGTATATAAATAAAAACTGAAAATATAAATAAAACTGAAATAATAAAGAAACACAGTGCACAAAAATTGGGTAAAATAGTCTAATTTAGTTTTAATAGTATTAACTAAACTAATGTTATTGATATTGCTCATTACTAATAACTATAATAATAATCATCCAAAACCTTATAGTAATGAGCTTGTGAAAATGCTTGAATAGCATTCTTTATACAAAATACATGTTGTGCTGTTGCTGGGCAACAGAAGGCACATTCGTATAAAGCCTAAGCGCACATGTAGCTAAAGTTTAGATATTGTGCAAGTTAAAGGTGTGCAAGTATTTTTTTGATTGTGAAAGGTTTGACATGGAATACAGGAAGACCAATTACTCACGTGGCAAAACTGTCTTATTTAAGGGACACTGTGTGTTTCTTCTGGTGTCAGTCCCTGTGTACCACAACTGTTAAAACACAATAATGAGATATATCAGCCAAGAGTGTAAGATCATTCAGTCTCATTCAGTCTCATGCAGCTCTGCGTGTGTTTGAGAAACACACCTGAACACAAACACACGGCAACAGGTTAGGGAAGCTTAGATTCACTGTCTGATTCACACGCGGGTCAATCTAAAATACAGACATCAATGAGTTATTTCATAATCAAACACTTCACAGTTACAGATTCAATTCATCAGCATAAATCATATTTTAATCTAGAGTCATCTATTATCATATCTTATGTATATAGAGTGACTGAAATGAAAACAACGATAACATCATTTGAGATAACAACACATTCACAATTCATATCTTCAATGTCTCTTTTTCAGAACAAGTATAAAGTAACAAACTTTCTCCTGATGTTTCCATTTTTGTCATTAATTTATTACCATTTGATATATCTTATAGGTATCTATAATTTGTGTGCCAGATTTCATGTAAGTGTAAGTATGCTCAGAGCCTCAAATACACCTGAATGTAGAAAGGTTCACACATCACCATGGCAACATCATTTAGCTATCATAAATTTACATTATCCATGTCTTTACATTATTCTGTATAAGTGACTTGGTTAAATATAAGTGTTTTAAGTGACCACTTAAGTGACAGTTGCCTCACATGACATCAGCCCACCACACCAAACATATTTGCCTGGTTTGATTGGTCATACTGTAGATGTTAGAGACTTCCTGTTTTGCATTTTCTGAAGTAAATTTACTGCCTCACTATGGCAACACTGTTCAAGATATTAATAATAATAATTTCCTTTCACAATTCTGAATCTTCAATGTTCTGGCATGATGATCATCAAGTTCGATGACAATCACATGAAATCCCTATGAGGAGAATTTACTGCATCTCCAGAAAATCCAGAAACGTGTATGATGTGTGTGTCTGGCTAAATCTATGTTGACCATTTTCAAGTTTGTTTTGAGTGACACACTTCCTGTTGCTAGATGATGGTGTTACGGTCATGTTACACCATCATCTGTCATCACAATATGCATATTAATATCATCAGCCTGAAGATCTTCTGTGTGTCCCACGTTTCAAATGTTTCTAAGCATTTATAATATTTTAATTTTTGTATTATATTACATTATTTACAATCATTACTAAATTGTTGACTGCAACGTTTTAATGAGAATCTGAAAGAATTGGGGGTGGGTCTAATAAAATGATAAGTTCAAAAAATAATAAACTCCCATGAAATCCCACAATGCAACAGTCCAAGCTCTGTTTTCATAAAACTATTTAAAGTGAAATACAGATAGCAAAAAGTGTAATTGACTGAACTGTTCTTTAATGAAAACAAATATTGTCTACATTTATAAATATTTAGCAAAAGATATTACAGAAAGTTTTGAAAATATATAACATGAAATGTCACAATCAGTGATCATATTTTTACCCACCACACCAAAATAGTTGAATTGGTTACACTCTGTGTGTAACCGTTTGTAGCACAGGCTGAGCTTTACAGTTTGCTCCGCCTCCATCTTCACAGTAAAATATTTAGTAAGAATATCCACAGTAATGTTGGCCTTAGGCACTGATTTACCAGGTTTGTCTGGTTAAAAAAACAGAAAATCAGTAAATGTTAAAGCAGTGAAGTGCAGCTAGCACACTTTAAACTTTCTGTGAGAGAGAGAGAAAGAGAGAGAGAGAGATACCTGTGCTGATGTGCTTTACAATGTTAGTGGCACTAGTAAGCATGTCATTCTGTCTGTAAACAGACACATTGACCCTGTGGCCTGGCTGAGCCAGAAAACAGTCGTACTGCAGAATCCACTAGAGGGCAACAATGTTACAGTCAAAAAGACCACAATCACGGTACACAACAGTCATAAAGACCTACACTAGAAGTATTTACTTACACAGGTCTCATTGCAGGTTGTGTCACGCATCTGCACTTCATGAGGTCCAAACACCTGCTCACCGCTAGTGCTGTTCCACTAGCAAGAAACACACAATCACAGTTACAACACAGGCTCAGAGCTGCTTAACTGACAGTGAGTAACAGTTATCAGCATTAAAGGGATTTGTGATCTGACACCATTAGTGCGGAACAACAATGTTCTGCAACTGTTGCACATTTGTGAAGTGAAATGTTATAGTCAGATATGGTGACCCATACCCAATATGTGACCTCTACATTTTACCCATCACTGGTGAGGAGTGTACACACACTGCATGTCGTAAACACACACACACACCCTGAGAGGTGGGCAGCTATCACTGGTGGGCAGTTTCATACACATTTATTCTCTCCACCAGCATGTCTAATTCATCTAACCTGCATGTCTTTGGACTGTGAGGAACCCAGAGGAAACTGAGGCTAACACAGGGAGAACAAGCAAACAGAAGGGTTCTACACAGAAAGGCCTCCTGGCCCAGCGATGCCTCAAACTAAAAACCTTCCTGCTGTGAGGCAACAGCCTCACCCATTGAGTCACACTCACGCAAAAACAGAATGTCTGTCATCTTTTATTCACTCATTTGATGTTTTCATCTGCACAGCACAAAATGAGCTGAGCTGTTTTACACACAATACAGCTTAATGGGGATCTTAACCTTTAACCTAAAAGAACAAAAACACAGTAAAATAAATGACATATTAAATATCTTCTAAATAAAAGGTCCACAGACCTGCAGAGTTTGTCTCCAGCCATAAATAAACACACCTGAACAAGCCAATCAAGGTATTTAGGACTGCTGGAAACACCCAGGTAGGTGTTGGAACAAGTGCTGCAAACTATATTTAACAATATCTAAAGTAGCGTCATAAACCTTTATTTCCAGACACTGGCCCTTTGACAGTAGGTCTGGACACCCCTGATTTAAAGCTTTACAATCACCTCAAAGCTTTAAAAAGGACATTCAAATAATGAAAATGAAACTTTAGGCTATAACTCAACAGACCCAATCTAGTTTCTGACAGCAGATCAATAATGTAGTATTTAAAATTTGCTGACGCCTGCAAAATCATATTTAACAATATCTAAAGTAGCGTCATAAACCTGTAATAATATAATGCATATGCATATCACACGTGTTATAATTCTACTCGAAACAGAAGAAAAACAATAACGTGTGCTACGCACATACCAGAAGTGCGCTGAGTGCTTTCCAGATTAGAAGTGTGTAGAAATTCCCAGAGTCAGAGTTCCTGAAGTCTATCTTCAGAGTTTCATCAGCCACTACAACCACAGCACAACAAATCTCACAGAATCAGTGTGTGATTTATGATGTTGTGTTGTACTGTATGATTCACTGCAAACCTGTACATACACAGAGGTTTCACACAAAGCCGCACGCGAACACACACATCCTGTTGATGTACAGCAGTGTAGAGTCTCAGATGAGGCGTGTGACCATCTTTTCATGCAAACACAAAACTTTAACTTTAAACATAAATGCTTGTGCAAATTCAGGAGGGAAAATGAATCTGTACTTTTTATTTTTATCTTGGTGGCTTTAATAAACATGCAAGCACACAATTTAATAATGATTTTGTGGACAGTAACTTACCAGCTGCACAACAGGTCCGGTCCTTAAAAAAGATAGAAAAAGACTTTTTAATGGAGAAAAGTTGAAACTAAATACTGATGTGATCACATAATGTGACTGTTTATATGAAGCTCTATGGATACACTATAATGTAAAATGTAATAGTGTGATGCTACAAATATGCAGATGTTTGGGTTTTGCCAACATGCTACATTTACTACATAACAACACAGCATGACCTTAAACACCATTTCTTTTACTACAAACACTATTTGTTAAAACTTACTTTGAGTGAATGTATTAAGTGTCCATCTGTTAGAAGCTGTCCCTGTCATCTACATTACAGCTACTGGGTCTCTATTTGTGTAGCACAGTGGTGAACAAGCTTTGCTCCAGAGAACTTAACTTTACTATTGTGCCTTTTTTAAAGTCAAAAGTTAAAGTGGAGTTTATTGTTATTTCAGCCATACACGTACAAGTACATGGTGAAACTAAACAATATTTCCCAGGACCAAGCTGCTACAGTGAACAACGCAGAAAGTATTTACAAAAACTACATAAAGTGACAAACAAACAATACAATGAGAAAAACAATGACATCATAGGTACCAGTGCACAGCGCTTCTGTGTGAATCTACAATGTAAATAGTTGAATGTGAAGGTGTGTCCAAACTTTTGGCCTGTACTGTACATCTAGAGGGCAGTTTATGTACATCTAGAGTGGACTGCCCTCTAGATATACATAAACCCCTCTAGATGTACATAAACTGCCTCTAGACATGCATAAACTGCCTGTAGATGTACATAAATTCTGCTCTAGACGTACATAAACTGCCTCTAGACGTACGTAAACTCCCCTCTAGACGTACATAAACTGCCTGTAGATGTACATAAACTGCCCTCCAGATGTACATAAACTGCCTCTAGATGTACATAAACTGCCTCTAAATGTACATAAACTGCCTCTAAATGTACATAAACTGCCTCTAGACATACATTAATTCCCCTCTAGATGTACATAAACTGCCCTCTAGACATGCATAAACTGCCTGTAGATGTACATAAATTCTGCTCTAGACGTACATAAACTGCCTCTAGACGTACGTTAACTCCCCTCTAGATGTACATAAACTGCCTGTAGATGTACATAAACTGCCCTCCAGATGTACATAAACTGCCCTCCAGATGTACATAAACTGTCTGTAGATGTACATAAACTGCCTCTAGACGTACGTAAGCTCTCCTCTAGATGTACGGAAACTCCCCTATAGATGTACATAAACTCCCCTCTAAATGTACATAAACTGCCTCTAAATGTACATAAACTGCCCTCTTTGATTGATTGGCTAGAGAAGGAGCCATCAGTCCTGAACTAGCAGAAAAACAGACACAGAAAGTGAAGTGAGAAGAAAATCTGTAAAAATCTGTAAAGTAAAAATATGGGCAAAATTGTGCAAAAAGTAAATAAGTTAGAGTGCAAAAAGTAAACGATTAGCGTAAAACAAAGTAGCATGATTTTATATACAATTTGGAAAACTCTGCAATCATGTCTTAGTTTTATGCAATTTGTGTGCGTTATTTTTTTATTTGTGCTTATTGTTTGATCCTGACTGGAAAACTTATGCCATAAAAAGCTGCATTTGTTACATAAGAAAACTAATGTTCCTCTGTTGTACAGAATCACAAGAGAGAGCAAAAAGTGAGCATAGCTGTTAGTGTTCATAAATAATCATCTTAAATGAAAGGAATCCACAGGTAAACTTGGTAAAGCATTAATGACTTCATGCTGTTTTCAGACATCAAACACAAGCATGTAAACAGAATGAAGCCCCGTTGCACAGCTAGTAATGGAGGGGAAAATGGAAAAAGAGCCAAACTCCCCCTTCATTTCCTCTGAGTTACTGTTTCCTCCCACACCATCTTCATGTGATTGAATGTTTCCTCAGTGTTGATATTTCAATCATTTAAAAATATAATCATAAAAATAGTAATTTATAATTTTCACCTTCAATCTAGTTAAAACAGAGACTTAATGCATGCAAGCAACTTTTACTAAACTTACTAAAATTTAAACAGTTTAAAATATAGATGCAGGCCACAGCTATCCATTATAAGATATGTAAATATAGAAGTTAAATAAATACTGGTGCTCATACAATATAAAAAGAGTTACATATTACTTACACATTGGGTATAAATGGGTAGTTGTATAGATGCATACAAGTTAGTTACTCAAACAGTAATCTCTGTTTCAACATAAATCAGTCTTCTGAAGTTTGAGTAGATAAGAGAAGCAACTGTTATGCTCGCTATGTTAGTTTTGTATTTGACACTCATTTGACTTTTGTGAAAAATGCCATTTTGGTCACATAATCAAACCTCAGCACCTCAGTACAGCAGGATTAGGGCTCTTTGCACAAAACCAAATTACTATTAGCCCTGAAAAATAGATTTAAAAAAGAATGTTTCATTTAATCCAGAGACATGAAATCAGATGTGAAACAGGCAGAATATTGCTCTGTATATTTTAGCACATCACACTGCCTTTGAGTTAAACAGCTTTAAAATGTTATATATATTTACACGATTTAGAAACACACACTACATAAAAAATCCACAAAAAGAGACTTGTGCCATTAAAGTTGTATTTGTAGCATATTTTACATATATTTACATATACATATTTTGATGGGATTACAATTTTTAATTGAATTATAGAGAAAATAATTCTTATCAATAATTCTTTCAGAAAACCTGTTCATGCTGTTCTGAGGTGGTTTGGCATGAGAATATGATAAAACTGCGAATATAATACCATTTTTCACGAATGTCAAGCAAATGTCAAATATGAAACAGAGTTATTTACATGTGTTCATAACGTGAGCACATGTACAGTTTGGTTTACAGTGTGATGTACCATCTGAACAACATACAGACACAAGCAGAATGTACAGAGTTACAGGATCTTAGATCGCCTCACCTCTCTGCCTCTCACAATGTCCCGTCCGGTAATTCTTACGCATAGCGACACATTTATCAGCAAAACCGCGACATACACCGCACATGATACTGTATACATGACCACCGAATACACTCAGAGATACATTGTCCGTTGAAATACAGACAGAAGTGAAACAAAGACGGAAAGCAAGTCGTGTAAACTTCACACTTCTTGCTACTCGCTCTGCGCTCGGTCATGGGGCGTGACCTTTCTAAGTGACGTCACGGGGCGTGTCGACAGAGGTGAGCGGCGTGTCTCACCGTGTTTCTGCAGTTCTGATTCAATGGATAGAGTACAATGAGTTTTACAGTACATGTACAGTACATGAGAGAATTAGTGAGTAATTGGACGGTGTGATAGGAAAGCACCTCCCAAGATCATACTAAATTTAATGTAAATTATGTTGTAAATTAATTGTAAATGATTAAATTATGTAAATTGTACTCATTGTACTCAGTGACCTGCAGCACAAACACAAACCTCAACCTTAAGTCTAAAATGACACAAAAACTAAGTCATTCTTTCAAAACTGGTAACCTTTTAAATTCCTTTCATGTTTCAAGTTAGTTCCCACGGCTTGACAATAACATGCTTGTGTGCTGTGCTTATAAATGTGAAATTAGGGCCGTGTTTCTCAACCAGAGGGCCTGAAGTCAAAGCTTGAGAAGCACTGAATCAGGGCTATATTCATCGGAAACAATGTTTCAGAAGAGCTTAAAACATCAAAGTCTACCACAGGAAAAGATTGTGCTGAATGTGTGACACCGTGTGCACTTTATCTCTAGATTTTTCTGCTCATGCACACACAGACGTCTTGCAGTATTTACATGCATACAAACTCTGTATGGAAGCAAATAACAGACTGACAATGCTGCTAGAGATTTATCTCACCACAATTACAGTGCGATAAATAATACTGCATTTGTGTGTAGTCTTGGTTAGACCATTAGATTTTATCATCTTATCGTGGAGTTTAGTAAGATATAGATGCTGCCAAAAACTAATCTTATTAAATATTTACAAATATTTAATCTACAATAAGTGGCATATATAATGTAGAATAAATAAAAGTTTCTCATAATCTAAAAAAGCTAAAGGAATATGCCTAAATGCTTGAAAATTAGTTCTGTAGCTAAATATATTCTAACATATACCAATATATTCAAATTCGTTCATTGCAAAGAACATTTTAAAATGTTTCTTTAAACATTTTTGAATTGATGACATCTTTTTTACACCGTTTAAAAGGACCCAGAGAGTTTTGAAATGCACATTGCTATAAATTCTATGCAAAGATCGGCTTCTTTGAAGATGCTAAAATGTAATATGTATCCTAAATCCTTATTTATAGTATTTTAGTTATAACATTATTTCTTTAGTTATTCTATTGTTTTGAGTTTACTATTATTCCAAAATTTCCTGACCCACAGAGCATTTAGATGCTCAATATTCAGTTAACAGTATAATTTCATTTATATTAAGGCTTTAATATGTATTGTTTCAAAGTGACTTCACAGAAAACCAGAGTCCTGATTGTCTTGTTTAGCAGTTCAGTGATTCTTCCTTGAAGAGACCATGAAGTTGAGTCATGAGCTGAGCAGTTATATAAGGTCAGCAGGTTGGCCCAATAATGTAGCCATCAGAAACACATTGTATTTAGTTTTTTATGTGCTGCTTAATACAGTCTGTACAAGAATGAAGGTAAAGTCAAAGATTTAGGAAGTATCACTGTTGCAGTATTTTGATGCCATATGTTGTCACTGTCAAGTCAGAGATTCTGCAGCGCTGCATGAAATCAAACACAACTACAGTCTTGCCTTATGTTACGTGCTGTTAGCTGGGCCATATAAAGCCAACTCTAGGTGCACTGCACTAGATCTGCCTGCTGAACAATCACAGTTTTTGCTTGTAATCCTTGATGAATGTTTTTGTCTTTATAGCCCCAGAGATGAAGCAAGTTTCAAGTTTCTACAGGCACAATGTTTTGTAGGGACTGGGGGTGGGGTGGGACGTTGCTTACATCAAGAGGATGTACTTTACTTTATTCACCATATAAGGAAGCACAGCCTGCCAATCACGCAAGTGCTGTCAGATTCTACAGGTCCTCCACTGAACCCATACTGCATTCATCAGACCACCACTGTCTGTTTTATAGTATATTGTCTTTACATATTCAGTATATTTTATTGACTTTGAAGAGCAGTCTGAGGGCATCAGACTGACTGACTTAATCTCTAAGCTTTCATTCCTAACTTTGTTGTCTGTACCAGCCTCTCCATTATACCCTTACATTGCCATATTACATTCATTTATCCTTATAAAAACTTATTATTTTTATAATAAGCTATAATATAATAAGCTATTATTTAGAGCTTACTTAAAGCATAATCACATAAACATAAGCAAAATGTTTAATCATGGTATAAACACAACATTAATGAAATGAAATATTCAGTCCAGAACCAACAGGTTGAAACAGTTACTACCTGAAGGCTGTCAGAACCCTTAATAAATGGTAAAAATTGTCTCCTTGAATACTTTGCACAACAACATTACATGTCGAGGACACTACCTCAGAAGCAAAATCTGCACCTCAACCTTGCACCTGCACCTTATTTGAATATGTGTATTTTTGTTGTTGTTGTTATTGTACTGCTGTAGACTGCCTAAGTCTCACAAACAGCATTTCAATGTACACCCTCACTGACACTTGTATATATGACAAACAAACCTGAAACTTGAAACAATGGTGGTGAGATATTTGGGATGAGCCAAAACAGGGAGGGTAGAGAAACCATCTATTAGTGAATCATTGGTCAAGAACTGTAAAAAATGAGCTGCATCCACAACCAATGAAACACCGGAGAACCAGCAGGATCTACAGTATGTCACCTGTCAGGAAACAGGTGTAAAGAGTTGTAAGAGACTCCTTTCACCCCACATACAGTCTATTTATACACTAGCAGACAAAAACACTTGACCTGATAATGCTGCAATTTCATTTTCTGTGCAATATTACACCCATGTGTAATCCAAAACTCTTGTGCAACATACATTTCAAACTATATATGATTGCACTGCAGTTGTGGTTGTCATTAGTTGTCTTGTGTATATTGCATTATGTATGTGCTGTAATGTTGAAAACTGTTCATGTGTATAATCAGCGCTTAACTGTTGCATGTGTGCAGTTTTGTAACTATAATCATGTTAGTGTAAATGTTATCATGTTAATCAATGTGTTGTTTCAGTACAGTATGATGGTTTGGAGTCAATACTCTGATTGGCCTGGGCTGAATTAATACTTTTCAATATAAAAAAACAAATGAGTTTTTAATAATAATGAAACTAAGTTTAATATTTTGTGCTATGTGTTTAACATAACCCCTAACATTCAATATCCATACTGTGGTGTCCTTAAAACCAATATCAGTAAGAAACTGAGATGGACAAACATTGGCTTGGGTTACAAGCCCCACAGCTTGAGGGTGTTTGGGTACAGTTGTATGTGCAAGAGTTTCAGCATCTGAATAACCTGTCCTACAGGTGCTCTGTAGTCCAGTCTGTTGTTACATGTGAATGAGAAAAAAATCTGTCAAAAACAAGTTATGCTTTATTTTATTCCTATTGCATAACCCTGCTCTAGTTTTATTGATGCTTGCCAAGACAAGTATCATTAATAGAATTGTTTATACTTCCTAATTTCAACAAGTATTACACTTGTGCAGGTACTTGTGTTATAGAGGTTTATTGTACCTTTGACTTTTTTGTTGTTTATAACATTACCTGTATAAAGCTTATACGATAGAAATGTATGGATCATCAAGTATATGCAGAACAGGTGTTTTCAGTCATGTTTAAAGGTTGTGTTCCACCAGTGTGACGTGGGCTCTGCTCATGCTGGAAGTCAAGAGCAGCAGTGTGTTAATCTGCCAGAGAACTGCTCCCTCTGGTTCCACTTTTGCCCTTATGGAACTTTCCACTCAATACAACAGTTGTCTTTGCTTTTATTTTTGCAAATTTCATGTTCTCTCACCCACATTTTCTGTTTTGGGGTGAAAAAGCAGCACTTAAAGCCATGAAGGGTTTATGTGGTGACATTTACTCTCACTAATGCTGAAAGCACAATACAAGCAAACTGGTCATGTGCTGTTTTTTAATAATTCTAGTTATTCTGTAGTTTTTATGAGTTTACTATTATTTTCAGATCTGCTAACCGGTGTTGTACACCCCAAAAGTATTTGAATAATCAAGTCACACTTAAAAGTAATTTTATATTAGTATATTATATTAGCGCAGTAATTAAACCTGTCATGTATAGTTATGTATACATGTATAAATGATCCAGGGTTTATTAATGCAGGGTGGAAAATGTTAGATTATAAATACCCCAGGTTACCTCTGTACTGTTAACACTGTCTTGAATTACTTTTTAAATAGTATGAATAAATGTATATGCAGAAATCCTGCTTCAGAACAGAATCTTTTCATAAAGATTGTATTGTATTACATTTTGTATTACTTGAAAACTGGATGATTTGTTTATGGAACAGAGAGAATAACTGAACTTCACTGCTCCCTTTTCTATAAACATGCTTGTAAATGAATCACTTAAAGAAATCAAGAAACAAATATATAAAAAACAAACATTTTTATTAAAGTCTATCGCATGTATTTTATATGTATTTATAAAAGTTCTACAGTGATAGAACTGGCACATGATTAGACAACAGTTAGTCATCAAAGTTTCATTCTTTCTCAACCACACAGAGTTGGAGAAATTTACACAACAACACAGACAGATACACAGATACAGTTTCACACAAGCTGAGGATGTCTGTTGGTGCATTTATAGAAAGATGAGGGTTTGTGTGATTTGGAAGAACAAATAAATACATCAACTCATTTTACCTGGGTCCACATTTTTTGGGTCCTCTGCTTAAAATGCACTGCATGCTTTTACCATTTACCAACATTTACATGAATTCTCTCTCACACATTCACAGACACAAAATATGGTTACGTGTGCTAAACTGTGGTGTGGCGGTTCATGCGCATTTTTAAATCGCATTGTATGCAAGTTGTTTTGTCAGCCGTGAGCAGGTTTATTAAATACGGAATACTGGCTGTAGTGTGAGGTAAACAGACCACGTATCTGTCTTTATTTTTGGCCGTGCCTGAAAAACTTTGCAAACAGCTGCATTTCTCCTGTGTACATGTGAAACAACAATTCCATTACCACCAGCAGTTTAGCACCAGAGTTGAGAGTATTAAAGAGTGTTTTTATTCAACTGCATCACTATCTATATTTCTTTTGTTGAGACATGTAGCCTGTGACATAAGTGTGTGTGTTCAGTCACTATCACTAGTATCGCTGCTGGGGTCACCCTGGACTTTGTTGCGGTGCTGCATGGCCCGGTGGTACGCCACCTGAACGGACTTCCTGATATTTGACTTCCTCCCTTCTAGCATCTTTTCCTTATCCAGATCCTGATTGACTCCGAGAGGAACCAGTTTTGAACGTGGCAGCCACTGCCTGTACATACACACAAACACATATATATGAAGAACTTTGTCTCTCATAACATTCTCTTTTTTGATGTTTCCTTTGGCCCATTTCTCTATGTTTGCAAGCACAGGATGTTGAGAGATGCTGACAGCTCCAAAAACACTCATGAAGTGGGTCATGAGAGAAAAATCATCAAGGGAACCTTTCATTGCTAGAAATGAGTGTATGACAGTTAACACTGGCTGTGGCAAATAAACAAATGTTGGTTTGTAAACAAACCTTAACTACTGTAATATTAAATGGTTCAGTCTAATGGCACGTTTTTCCCAGACTAATCATCAACCTGTTTTGATTAGGTAGATTGTTCTCAAGCAGGACTTATTAGCCCTAAATAATGCAGATGATCAGACTAGTTCTTCAGAAAGTCTTAACTCTGGCCCTGATGCGCACTATAGTCTTTAATTACATTTTAATTAAAGCGCAGAATACATGCGCAGAATAGTCTTTAATTACATTTTACTTTTAATCTTTTCTAAAGGATAGAGAAGCATTTCCCAAAGCTCAATTATTTCTGAAAAAACATTTTCTTTAACACAAACATTGAACACAATAAACACAAAAATGTTTATAGTATTACTATTTTCACACATAAAATAAACAGGCTGGTGTTATAATCTATATTCTATATCTGCTTGTTTATATTCTAGAATTGTCTACAATCTTACATGGCTTGTAAATTGAAACAAATAATTTATACTTAACTAGTTTTGTTAGCTAGCTAAACATAAATATAGTTAAACATTGAGGAACACTAGACTGAGGACAGCAAGAATTCAATTTTAAAAGACAGCTAAACAATCTACAAAAAAATCCTACGACTTTTACTTTCAATCATCTGAGTCAACTTTCAAATGTCTGTAATGAGTAACTTTGGTCATTGGCATGCGTGGCATGGCTAAAATAACCTGCTCTTTACTTATAAACCACAAACTAAAGTATAAACACTATGAGACTAACCAGGTTCTCTTGTTGTCAAAGAACAGCACCAGGAAGAGATGTTCCCGTGCCTCCTGGGTCATCTGCTCTCCTAGTTTCAGCACCTCCAGGGGTGGGACAGGGATGGGAACGCCTCTGTGGAACACGCCTTCTCTCGGCATCTTGGGATCAATGATCTAGGTGGGTGGATCACACCAGTCAGAAAGACACACATGAAGTGAAGTAGCCCTCTGCTGGTCACAGAACGCAACAATGCTAAACAAACAAACATCAGTATGTGTGATTTTTGACAATTTGATACACAAAAAAACGTACAAAAAAGTGCTGTGAAGTGTAGAATCTATTTAATTTAGTGCAATAAACACAAACAGCAATAAGACACATTTAGATAAACAAGGCAAATAACACAGAAATAACCAAAAAAGACAAAATAACAATTCATTTTCAATTTCCAAAAAACGTTTTGGACACTGAGGTAAGAAATGACTCGTACCACATGATGAAATGTACCACATATATAACTTCATACTGAGTTGTAACACTCACCAGTGCGGGGTAAGAGGGGTAACCTCTGCATTTGGCCCAAACCAGATCAAGAGCATCCAGAGAACTGTAATCATCGGAACTCATCCAGCATCCGGACCGGCCCCGGCCTCGAACCACTGCACACACGCAAACGTGCACACACACACGCAAACACACACACACACACACACACGCGTAAACACACTTCAGTCTTCAGTCTCTAAAAAGGCGGTCTGTAGGATCATGATTTGTGATGTGTTGTGCTCACAGTGAGAAACTGCTCTGCTTCCACCCATAGAGTAAGAGTCATTCTCCGTTCCAGACGTCTCCTCGCTGCTGTCCTCTGGAAACGCTGAGCGGGAGAACGAGGCTTTTCCACGGCCCTGTTTAGAGGGAGTTGTGCTGCACAAGGAGAAACATTTGGCCATTTTACTTGCATTTGTCTATTTATATGCAGCTGTGCTACTTCTGTGTAAATTTACATAAAAATGTATGATTTAGTCAATGATTCACCATTTTTTACGTCTACATTCATGCATTTGGCAGATGCGTTTGCATTCAGGGTTTACATTTATATGTGTGTTCACTGGGGAAGGAACCAGCTGAGCTGCAGAAACAGCAGGTGGTTTTCCTGTAAGAACCTTTTGTTGTGAACTGTTGTAGGCCAAAGTACAGTTTGTACAGTTTTGTGCGTGTGTCTGTGGTTGTGTATGTCTGTGGTTTGTGTATGCATCTGAGTGTTCGTGGATGTGTCTGGTGTTTGTGGTTTGTGTGTGTTTGTTGTTTGTGTATGCATCTGTGTGTTTGTGTAGGTGTGTTGTTTGTGTATGTGTATGTTTGTGGTTTGTGTATGCATTTGTGTGTGTGTGTCTGTGTATATCTGTGGTTTGTGTATGCATCTGTGTGTTTGTGGTTTGTTTGTGTGTGTTTGTGTATGCGCCTGTGTATGTTAGTGGTTTGTGTGTGTGTATGTATGTGTATGCGTCTGTGTATGTTAGTGGCTTGTGTGTGTGTGTATGTATGTGTACGCGTCTGTGTATGTTAGTGGTTTGTGTGTGTGTGTGTGTATGTATGCGTCTGTGTATGTTAGTGGTTTGTGTGTGTGTATGTATGTGTATGTGTCTGTGTATGTTATTGGTTTGTGTGTGTGTGTATGTGTGTATGTGTCTGCGTATGTTATTGGTTTGTGTGTGTGTGTGTGTGTGTATGTTATTGGTTTGTGTGTGTGTGTGTGTGTGTGTGTATGTTATT
>JBAJNP010004064.1:0-35459 GCA_036877545.1 Yasuhikotakia modesta
CCACAGAGTCTTTACCCACAGAGTCTTTACCCACAGAGTCTTTACCCACAGAGTCTTTAACCACAGAGTCTTTACCCACAGAGTCTTTACCCACAGAGTCTTTAACCACAGAGACATGTTGATCTTTAAATGACATTAAAAACAGCATCTGACAGACATTTATGTAGCTTTTCATTGAACAGTTTCAGTCTATTATGGAAGATGTATTTATTTAAGATGTATTTATCGGTTGTTCTGCTCTGATTCTTGCAGAGGGACCCTTTCGGTACGGCTTCCTCTCTGGATGAAGAGCTGAAGGTCCAAATCGAGAACCAGACCATACCCACCCTGAAAGAGTTTCTGAATCTGGCTGCTCAGCACGGTATGCTAGTGATATTTGACCTCATACGGCCACCCAGGGGCCACCCATTCAGAGACACGTGGATCTCTCGTACCCTGGAGGTCCTGCACAATGAGTCCTTCATCAACTCTAGCCAGGTGAGATAAACTGTTGGCTCTGTTGCTGTTCATTTGTGTAAACCTGAAAGGGAACAGAGTGGAAGACTGTATTGCTGAATGTTGTGAGGCTATAATGTGTGTGAAACTGCTTGTAGGTCCTGTGGTTGCCCTCAGATCAGAGGAGTCTGGTGCAGGAGCTGGACCCAGACCTGCAGCAGACGTCTGGAGATCACGCTTCCATAGAGGAGCTTCAGGAGGAACATATAGTGCGACTCAACCTTCATTACAGCCACATGTCTGAAGAGCAGATCCGGTACATGCAGCAACATTTGATTGGTTAATAATAATTTGAACCACACGTTATCTTATGATTTTAATAAGACAAACATGCTCTTTTAAATGAATGGATGTATTAGGTTTGTGTACTTTAGGACCACGCAGAGGAATCATGTTAAATGACATAATTGTTTTACCCGAGGATTTTTTCTTGATGCTGTGTTAATTGTTTTATTTGAAGCTGACACTGAAATGAAGCGACATTTATGAACTCAGTCTGAAACATTTGTACTGAACCTCACGTGACCCTCATTCTCTCTTATGTGTGTGTTCTCAATGTGTGTGTTTCTGCAGGAAATATGCCTCAGTAAACATCAGCACTAACCTGTATGTGGTCAGTCAGCCATGGCTTTTCTCATTAGCCTGGTGTGCTGGTGCTCATTCAGTTACTACAAACGCTCTTCACATCCTGAAGAAACTGCAACAGCCTCTCTTCCTCATGGTGAGCTGACACACACGGACACACAAGAGCTGTTGTGTGTGTGTTATTGTTTGTATTACTGATCTCTTGTCCTTACACAGACTCCAGAGGAATACAGTTTAATGTGGAGTCTGACAGATACCGTCTCTGCTTTCCTCATCGCTGCTGTTTTTATCTTCCACTGGTGAGTTCTGACTCCACCAATCAGCTGTTCATCTGCTCCATGTTTATGTCCAGAACTAATCAAACACACCTGTGTGCTGTTTTCAAGCAGAGACGCTCTGGTGTTGCCCACAATCCCTTGTGTATCAGCAGGTTTTACTTTGTGAATGTTTGAGTGCTGCAACATAAATGCACTTTGATAATTGATCTGTGTTTGTTTCTAGTCAAATCATGTAAAGTCAAAAAATGTATCAACTGTAATTCAAGGGCACAGACCCAAATCATTTATAAGGTTTTAACTTTAACTAGGTTTCAACATTAATTAGTTGTTGCAAACTCAGAATTTTACTCAATGCTACCAAGAATCAAAACTAAGTTGTATGATGTTGTGGTGTTTTCAGTACTGACAGACTGTGGTATTAAACACATCAAAGTGTCCATTCTTATCATCACTAGATACTTAAATATGAAGTGTAGGTATGTGAAGACCTGGTTAACTGCTGCTGAGTCCATTTGTTGTTTGTTGGGATGAATCAGATCTCGTCTTTCTCCCTGTAGGTGGAGAGAGAGAGGCTTACCGTTCTGGTCTGGTAGTAGACAGGTGAATGAGAACGGGCCCTACAGCAAGTTCAGGACAGGTGACTTCATTCTTCTCATCTCTTCATGCTCATGTTGGTCAACCTGCATAAAATCTGTTCAGGCTGACCAAATACACACATACATATATTTATATTTATACACACACACATGTAAACTCAGCCCTTGTCCACCTATGTTCCTCTGCCTGCATGTCTGTGAATGTGGTTCTGTGCTGTAGAACCCTGTGAGGTCCAAGGCATTCGCTGGAACCCTCTATTCTTTGATGGAGCGCCACTGTCTCTGGAGTCTGTTCTCACCCTGCATGTTCCCCCTGTGCCCATCTCACCCCCATCTCTCTCATGATTGCTGCGTGAGCTTCTGAGATGTTTGTTCTTCTCTTCCACACCTCCATACTGCAGAGCTCAGTGACGTTTGGTCCATCTCAAGCATCAGCGTTCGTGGAGAGTCTCACAGCTCTCCAGCCACATCAAACCTGCCCACCATCTTAGAAGAGCCGCCCGTCTGACACTGAGATGTTTGGAGGAAGACCAGTGAAGGGCTCACAGCACACAGATCCAGAGTCTGTTTGGTGGCCCATGTGATCGTCATCACCTGTGCATTTCACATGAGCTTCAGACAGATGCTGCACTGGAGAACGTCTGGTGACCTCAGTGACAAAACCAAAACTTTATTTTTCATTCCTATTTTTTAAAAACGTTTTCACGGTTTTGCCTCAACTACCAGCTCTTTCCCTGGAACTGAAGATCCCTCAGTCCTCAAAAGTCAGATCATAAAAATGTTCAGCTCATATTTCAAAGTTACATTTGCCAAACAGAAACGGAGTTTAATATTTCTGACAAACCTTTAAGATTTGACAGCGTGACATTTCTCACTGAATTCATGCATAATTGCACCATAACATTTATTGAGTAAATTCCCTAAAATGTGAAAATATCAAAAAGCCAAACGTATGTTTAAACCCCTCCTTGATTTTGGGTTGGAACAAAGACGTTTGAAGTTTTGTGTTGGTCAGGTGGTACTTTGAGTTTATATGACAGTAAATGTATTGTGGTATTTAGATGCTACTTCACAGAATAGTGCAGTTCTGTTATAAAGATCTAATGATCCAGGACTGTGTGTTAGTGACACATCAAACGTTTCAGATGGATCATCAACTGTGTGGGCATGAGTCGTGTGTTTTGGTTGCTTCTGTGAAGTCACTTTTACCCTGTGAATGACTGAACATGCATGTGCTGAGTCTGACTACAGCCAATGAGAAAAGACCATTTTTAAATATTTCAGACTTTAACATGTCAGGTCTGTTGCATGATGTAAAAACACAATCAAGACAATAAAAAAACAAAATGACAATCTGGGAGTTTGAAATATCTGTGTTGATTTATAAACATACAGTGTGCAAATGAGGCTCTGATCAATAAATAATTCCCACACTTAAAATGTGAAGCGTGAGACAGCCGTGATGTCATGAGTGAATCCTGAACAACTGTCACTGTTTGTTTCATTCATGTCCAGCATATGTCTGTATATATGAATGCAAACTCATAAAGACTTTGTCTCCTGTTTAAATGTATTCATTGCTAGATGATTTTATCTAGTGATTGATATGGTTTTATTGATGCTCAGCTCAGCATTATTGTGCTGGTTCAGCTGTTTTCTGAAGGTCTCAGCACATCAGAAGCTCATGTTTGTAGACGTCAGGAGGAACGATTGTGCTGAAGATGGTCCATTGACTGAAGGTCATATTTCACGTGAGCATCTAGACGTATTATTATACAATATTATAAATATAATCTGTAAAAAACCTTTTCTCATGAACAAGCTTTACTAAACATTTAGATGTAAACTTTGTAACGGATGAGGCTCATCTATAAACATGAAGAGAAAAGTGGTCAGAACTTTATCTGCTCATCATCAACTTCCATTTCATAGCAGTGGTTCAAAATCTCAAAAAGTACAAATAAAGAGCATGAAGTGATTGATGACAAATGACTAATGAGAAGAATGTTTGAGGTGCTGAGGAACATTCAAACGATCCTTTTAAAAAAAACTCAAATTTCATTCTGCAAAAACAAACTGTGCTCTTCTATTCTCCTGTTACTCAGTGTATTAGACATTAGCAGGCAATTCTGCATTTATCATTTTCTTCTGTTCTTATAACACAATGTGCTTTTCTCACAATTAAAGTGTGACAGATGAAATGAGTTTCTACGAAGAGAACCGGCGAGAAACATTAAAGCAAGATTAATGTTTTAATGTAGCCTGTAAAACAAATAGAGCCTCATATTGACGCATCTTGAAAACATTAAGGCTTGCAGACAGTGTAACAGTTTTAAAAACAAACACATTCTGAATTCATTTAAGGCTGCGCAACTTCATACACCAAATAAAAATGAAGATATAAAAGCACTGTTCCATTAAAGGCTGAAAATCATGCATGTTTCACATTTACAATCAGTGTTTATCACATAAATATTTAAATGATTGTTTGTTCAGAGCTGCTGCTGTGAGGAAGACATCAAAAATCATTCATCACGTTCCACAATGCTGACAACAACATTTCTGTGTTTAAAACCGTTCCAGTTGTTATCAGACTCTGATCAGTTTCTGAAGTAAATGGTACCTAAATTGTGTTTTGCTGCATGTAATACACATTCTGAAACAATCATTTAACAAGAGACACAAACTCTGATACACATTTTCAGAAATGTGGCGTTTCACACTTACAAACAGGACACAGTAAGCAAGGTTTAATGGGACAGACAGCTGTTTAGAGGTAGTCATCCTCACTGCACGAGGATGAAGAGTCATCGCCGGGGTACACCGAGCCCTGAGAGCTGCCAGAGGGGGTGCGGCTCATTCTCCACAGCTGGGCAGCAAAGGCCCGCCCCCAGCTGCAGGGCCGACCAATAGGACGCAGCAGACGCACCAGCTCCACAGCCTCACACCAATCAAAGGTTCACTTGCTGTGACCCCGAGAGTTACGCTGCTTACTCATGTTGGTCAACATCTGACTGATGTATGAGGTCAACAGATCGTCCATTTTGTAACCCTGTTATGAAAAAATAACACTGCAGCTTAGAGAATGTCACAGAAAGGTAATACTGCAGTTTACTGTGGTAACTGTACCACAGAATACATCTAATAATGGTAGATGGTGGGTGGAGTCTCTCACCAGTGAGGTTTCACACAGGAGTTTGCTGCCCTGAACAAGGTTTCCAATCGTGATGTGGAAGTATGTGTTTCCACTGCTCCAGTTAGAAATCTTTGTGAAGGGGTATGTGGTCAAAATATCCTGTGGACAGAGAATAAACACACAAATATCACTGAATGATGCGGTCCGGCCAAGACATCCACACAACACTGTGAGGAACACCACAGAAAAAAGCTCACACACCAGACACACACCAGACACACACTGACACACACCGACACACACCGACACACACCGACACACACCGACACACACCGACACACACCGACACACACACACTGACACACACACACACTGACACACACACTGACTTTGTTCTTGGGGTCGATCAGACTGACTCCATATCTGTTGATGGCTATCAGCAGTATCTCGGGGAAGTTTGGCTCTGTGGTTTGCTGCAGAGAGGAACAGAACAAAAGACTCATGCGTCACTGTGAAGACATTAAAACATTTGGCCTCAATCAGTGAATGTATCTCTTACCTTCACTTCAAAGAAAGCAGAACCAAACGTGGGCCACTTGAAAATGATTTTGAGGAACATCAGCTTGGCTTCCTCTCTCGATTTCCCAGCAAACCTGTTAAAGTATGCCACAATCGACTGCAAAACAGGAGCGACCAATCAGAACAAGCTAATCAAATCACAACTATATACACTGTCACTACAAATAAACAAAATTTGTGAAACAAACCCTTTTCCAGTCATCAGGAGAGAGCTGACGAATGAGATCCTGGGGAATCAGCTCCTTCAACATCTTAGGAATGCTGGGAAAATGGGATTTGTCATCCTCAAATTTGACTCTGTAGATCAACGCGCCAAGCTGGAAAACATCTTCCCTGGAGCATTTGTGATATCCTCGGAGATACTTCGGCAGTTCCTAGACACAGGAAGTTTTAAAGTATCTTACACATTATTGTACATTTCCCAAAGATGTCATGTGTCAAGAGTTAGGTGTGATTTGTAGGATTTATGTGACCAGCTCACCTGATAATAATGAAAGATGGAGTCTGCGAAAGAGTCTTTCCCTGGAACGGTGGTGGTCCACAGCTTCTTCATAAAAAACACCTGGTAGGTCAATGAAGGAACTATTCCTGAAGACCAGAGAGAGATGTTTCACTGCTACTAACTCTTGTCATTTATGAGTTAACACTGCAGCTTGCTGTGAAGATGCTGTGAAAATACTATGGAACTAATGGTATCAGACTTCAATGACATGATATAATTACCATATTCATGAACAATGTGACACTAAAAGCATTTTAAAGCGTATCATGCTTAAACTTGTAATCAGTGTTTATGAGAGATGAGTATGTCTGAAATGACAGTCGTACCATCTTTAGCTGGTCTAGCTTTCTTTATCCAGTCAGTGAGATGACGCACAAAGTCAAAGAAGAAATCGCCCTCTGGTACACTGATCACCTGCAGCACAAACCCACCCAAACGCTGTCAGACCGCCGTACCTGCTGCTGGGCCTGACAGGAACTTCATTTGGTGTCACAGAATCAGATGTTACCTTATCAGAAATCTTGACAAACAGACTAAAGCCCTCAGGTGATTTGAGCAGCAGTCGGCCGGATATGTTGAGACAGAAGTCTTTGGCTTTTGTGCTGGACTCCACCTCAAAGGCCTGAAACAGAGACATCTGAAACTTTAGACGCAGACAAATGTGCTGAACACACTCATAGAAAACTGTTCCTTTTGTTAAAGTTTCTTTAAGGAACTTTCACAGAACCTTTCTGCTGCATGAACGGGCCTTTGTGATGACTATAGAAAGAGGAACTCTTTGGCTCTTTGAGGAATGAAAAGGTTCTTCTATTATATTGCTGCAAAACTCATTTTAGTATCATGATTTTAAAGTGATTTTTGGAATAAATTGCAGAGTCATGCTGGACTGAATACAGGTCTCTCATATACACACACTATACTTTATACAATTACACACTATGCATTTACACACATGATGCATTATACATTTACATACTATAACATCACATTTAAGCAGGTTAGTTAAAGGTCTGTTTACCAATGCCTCTGCTGTGTTTGATTAATCATATGCTGTGACCCACCTCGTCTGTGTCATCAGGGAAGTAGACTTTGTGAAAGATCTGGGTGGTTTTATGTTGAATGGCTTCCACTTCAACCAGATGAGGAGGGTATTTACGAGAGCCGTTTCTGAAACACAAGCACTGCTGTCTCACTCACACTCAAACCAGATCACTGAAACACATGCTTCTGATTCTGAGACTGACAGACACAAACACAACAGGGACACAGAATAAAATGCTGCCAGTGTGACTCCAGCCATGACCTGTAGCCAGTGACATCACACGTGACATCACATGCCAGAACTACAATCATCCAGTTTATTTTGCCTTTTTTGTGGAGAAAAAAGTTAGTTTAACAAACTTAGTGTGTATGTTGTTTTCTGTTAAATTATCGTTTAGCTTTAAAGTTTAAGCTATTAAAATGTTAAAACCTTTAAAAAAGTAAATGTATTTGCATTTATCTAGAAAACATTGTGTGTAGTTTCATTAGTGAGCCTGTTTAAATGGCTCTTTCTCTTGCTGTGGGTCTGAGTTCTGCTCAGGTGTGGCATTAAGCACATTTCTGATGGTCTCAGATATGCTGATGTAACACGGCCCCCAGCACAGAGGCTGTGTTTACCGTAAAGCTTTCTGCAGTCTCTGCATGCAGTCAGGAACCAGCGGATGATGTTTCTTAGACTGCAGGAATCTCTGGACGTGAGGTAACAGAACGTTACTGGGGKGGAAGAGACCAGTACAGAGCCAGAGTAGTTCCCAGCCCTTCTCCTCACTGTACCTGCACACACACACACGCACACACACACACACAACACACAACAAACACACACAACAAACACACACAACAAACACGCACGCATGCACGCACAACACACACACACACACAACACACAACAAACACACACGCACACACACACACGCACACACACGCACAACACACAACAAACACACACGCACGCACAACACACACACGCACACACACAACAAACAAACACACGCACACACAAACACACACACACACACAACACGTGAGTTTAACCTGCAGAAGCTGCATGTTTTGGAAGAGAGACAGAACTCACTTGACATGGTTGTCTGTCAGCTGTTTAATGATCTGACAGAAGATCTCGTCTTTCAGAGGCTCCGCCTTCAGCGCTCCCTCAAAGATCTGGTCTGTGAGTTCATTCACAGAGCGTGTCCGCTTGGACGGATAGTCGCCCATATATTTCATCACAGGTGCGGGAGAAGGTGTCAAGGATGTTTAACTCTCAAACCAGAGATGAAATGTGTAAAGTGAAGATGAACGTGAACGCAGCAGGATATCGATGAAGGCCATGCAGGCCTCCTGCGACAGCTCCTCGTGGCTCACACACTTCTTCAGCAGGGCCTGTTTAATGGGCTCACGTGTGCAGCTCCACAGCTTGTCCTTCCCTCTGTTCTTGGTGATCATCACTCGACTGAGTGTGTGTTTGGGGGGAGGTCTGCAGGGTCAGAGGTCAGAGAGAAACGCTACGTTGTTTATTTCTGGTTAAAGTACTTCTGTTCATTTTACATTTAAATGTAATTCCTCTCAAAGTCTCCCTACAGCAAAAGGCATTTTATTTAAATGGTGAAGAATGTACGAGTGCTTGTTGAGTGTGTTTATGTGCGAGTCACCTGAAGTAGTCATAGGAGAACTCCTCCAGTGTGTACGGCTTCACTCTCTCCACACTCTCCATCACCGGCACGTGTGAAATCCGGATCGACTCCTGGCGCTGGTCTGGTGTCATGGTAACCAAAGCCTGAGGGCAAACCCCAGAGGAAGTGAGAGAGAGCGAGGAGGAGTTTTGAATTATAAAAGAATGAGAAGGTAAATATTAGATGCAGCCAGTCTTCTGAAAATAACACAAAATCATTACCACAATATCTGCTGGAGGTCTGATGACTGTGGGCAGCACATAAACACAGTCAGCAGGGAAATCCCCTCTCTGTTTGCTTCTGTCGTTGGTTCCATGGGCCCAGCCCGACGTCATGACCTGCTCACCCGTGTCCTGGTCCAGAAGAATGAGGTCACCCTTCAGGAAGCTCAGGAAGGTTGAATCATTGCTGGCTGATAAGATCAAAGAGTCTGTATGTAACACTCTCACCTTCATATTCTTATCTAAACCAGCCTAGATGAAAAATTCAAGCTAATCTATGGCTAGGCCTTTTTTTAGCAGGAAAGTCTATATTCATATTCAGATTATCATATTGTCTCCTGTCTAACCTGGGCTTGGATTGTCCTGTAATGCCACAACAAACTTTGACCTCTTTCTCAGACCCTCCAGGAAGGTGACCACCAGGTCGCGGATGTCCTCTGCATTGTTGGAGGTAAAGGTGTATTCGTCACCTTTGATGGTGGCCATGGTGAAGCTCTGAGCCTGAAGTTTTCCTCCTCTGACAGAACGAGAGAGAAAACATCTTCATCATCTTTTCCAAACCTCAAACATCTCCAACAATCCTCTGAAGCCCCACCTGCTGCTGGAAACTGCAGTGATCTCTGGGAAAGAAAGTTCCAGAAGAACCTGCTCTTGTTCATCCACAAAGTAAACGCCTGTCCAGTTAACCGCCACTATCACATCGTTCTTGGGTAAACTAGGACCTACAGGCAGACCGTCAGAAACACAACTGAGTAATACATATAAAGTCCACAGTCATGGTAAAAATTGAGCATAAACCACAGTTAACTTCTACAATACGATCAAGCATTTACCTGAAAATTTAAAGGCCTCGTAGAATCTGGAGAATAATAAAGGCCATTTGTAACGGGCAAAATCCACAACCTCCTCTTTCACCCTCTGAGGGTCGACTCTCTTCTGAGTGTAGATGCCCTACAAATACACAACCCCCAATGAAATAAACAAATATTGATGTAAGTGTATTGACATACTGGTTTTCAAAACATTAGTATGAAGAATATGCAATGCAAACAGAATGCAAATATATGCATGAACACCAGTTTGTTATGTGATGACACATTCTGCACCTTTTTGTGAGCAGCCATGATGAACTGAGCCCATTTTTCAACAGTTTTGGCCGAGCTGATGTCTCTGTCAGGGATGTAGGATGGAATGAGACTCAACAGACGTTCTACCAGAATCTCTGAGCCGTAGTCCACATAGTACTGCTGCGACGCAAGTTCTGCTAGATCCTCCTCCTCCAGGAAAACACCACCCAGAACGGAAAGATGGAAAGAAAGCAAGAAAAAATGGGCAAAGAAGAAAAACAAATGTGGAAAAAATAACAAACAAAGATGTCGAAAAACAGATGAAAAGGAAGTGGGAAAGATAAAAAGAGGAATATTCCCTCCTTAGAACATGTTGGCAACTCAGAACTCATTAAGGTCAATTTTGCAATTAAGGTCAATTTTGCTTATGAAACATCTTACCCTATCACAGCGATACTCTCCAAACTTCACCCCGCGCACAATCTGCTGGTAGATGAGGTTTGTAGCCACGCTGTCCTCAGCCGGGTCGTGCCACGGAGTGAAGATCTCCTTTCTGAAGAACAGCCTCCAGGGGGCGTTGCGCTCCTGAGCGCCCTGTTCTTTGGCATACTGCTCACACTGAGAAACGGCATCCATCACGTGATCATTGCCACTGCCCAGAGAAGACACCTGTGACCAACACAAGCACAAAGGTTTCAGAGGAACCAGGGAGTCCCTCAGCTGGACGGATGGGCTGAACGTCACACACACACACCTTGTCAAACAGAGCGATGTAGAGGGAGAAACCAAAGCGGTCGTGGAGGCTGATCTTGTCGGCCAGTGCGTTGCAGAGCTCCATGGCTGTTGTTGCGGAGTCCGTCAGGAGGGTCTTTGTGGTCCCGTCCATAAACGTCACGGGCAACATTATGGGCTTCTTTGATTTAGTGGCCTTGAATAGAAATGAGAACAGAAGCTTAATTATATGTTGTGTTTATCTCATTACTCCCACCACATTTCTCTTTAATAACCTGCAGCCCTAAAGAACAACTATTCATAAAACATCTGAACCACTCATTCAAGTCTTGTGCTCTTTATATTTGGTGTCAGTGAAGATTAAACCTGCAGCTCCAGCCAGGACGGAGGCTGCGTCCGGGTTCCGTTCACAAAGGTTCTTCTGAGTCTCTCCTCACAGTAGGGAGCGTAACCAGGCGGCCCCTCATTAATGAAGTTTCGCAGATACTACAGGATGGAAACGTCATTAAACTTAAAGACACCGTAACTGTAATATTGAATAAATTACAGTGAAAATAAACAAAGAGTGCTGAGATCCTAACACATGACAGACAAAACATGAAGAGTCCGAACGGTTGCCACCTTTACAAACTTCTCTGAAGGAGCGAAGCAGCCCACACACAGAGACATGAGGATCCAGCCGCGAGCGTGACTGCTTTTAGATGGATTCTGGGTCAACTGCTTACTGATCTGACAGTAGATCTCATCTCTGACACAAACAAAAGCCAGACATGTCGTGTGTCACATCAGTCACGTCATCTATCACCGTGAGTCAGACTGATGGGTTTGAGTGATTTGGGTCTCACCTCAGCCCTGGACGGAGGATGCCATTGCCAATAATGAAGTGTAGTTTCTCCAGATTGGATGTGGGCCGGTCCTCCAGCATGCTGTTTCCATGTAAGGAGTACTCACCATCATTCAGACGCTTGGTCACCTGCGCAGAAGCCACCAATCATTTCACTCAATTATAATTTGGTTTCAAACAGACACAGACGGACACTTTCTGTCTTCTGTGCTAAACACACACACAGCCTCAAAACCGATCTTACCCAGTCCTGTCTGTTAAACACTCGAGTCTATCTTACTAAATCCACTGCTGTCATAATAACAGTTGCTGCTGTCATAATAACAGTCACGAAAGTCATGAAAGGGTGCTGTGATACTATCACCATGGCAACAGCATCACTTACCTCCTCTGTAATCTTTGACTTCTTTTTGAGGGTGAGTGACACCAGCTTGTGACGAACACTGCTCTTTTTCTGACTGTCCACGTGAGAGTTCTAGAAGAGAAGGATGTTATGAAAGGACATAAACCTTGACTCTACATCTCATCTCTTCTGCAGCTGTTACCTCTCCCTCCCCCTGAAGAGCCTGAAGTTCTCTTTTGTATGTTTTCTTGCCCAGCGTCTCGTAGATCTTAGTCATGACAGGGATCTTCTCGCTGCCGTCACTGATGGCCGTGTGATATTTCGGTTCTGGAAGGTCCCCCATGAACCTGAGAATCGTGATCCACACGGCCAGCGCTGCCTGCAGGACGAGATGAAACCACTCATTCTACAAATCACTGAACATCAGAGAGGAGTGTGAGCAGAACCACACTGAATCTGTTCCTCAAGGGTTTCACATCAATGATACAACAGCAGTAAAGTGTGTCAGTACAGCATTTTCCTACAACATACGTGTGAACACACATATGAGGGTCACATACCAGCTGATCTCCCTCATCTTCATGGAACAGTAAGGGCTGCTTGAGCGGCCGTCTGACGTAAGTGTGTGTCGTCGTGCCCTGGAAGTATGTGGCAGAGAACTTGGCAAATTTGTACTCTGAGAGGTCTTCTTCATCCTCCTCTGGCAGAGGAAGAGCTTCATCAAGGTCTTCCTCTTCTACTTCCCTGTGTGTTCTCTCCAGATCCTGAGAAAGATGCATCGGAGGTCAATCAACAAGTTCATGAGGTCAGAGATCAAGTAAATGAAGGTCTCAGGAACGAGGAGTTAATAATGACAGATTTGTGACTTCTTTAGTAAACATGACCCTTCATCCTCACCTCAAACCCGGCTGGTGCCTGGCCCTCCTGACCAGGGAAAGAGTTTGTGGTGCCCAGGAAGCCGAACATCTTGTCCACCATATCTGAGTCATTGACCGGCTCATGGCGAGCTCTCTCCATCTGATCCAGCATTTCTTTCTTTCTTCTGGCCTCTTCTTTCTCTTTCTTCTCTCGCTCGGCGTCCTCGCGTGCCAGCTGAGCTAGACGCTCCTGGTGTTTTTTCTCAGCCTCTTCTTTGGCCTTCCTGGCGCTCATCTGGTTCCTCAGCTTCTGTTCTTCAGCCAGACGCATCTTCTCCGCCTCTAAACGCCGTCGGTACTGAGACACAGAGGAGTGGCGAGAGAGCATGTGAACATCATCAAACAGTAGAAAAAACCTGCAGATTTTTATCTGAAACGGATTTTTGTTTTGTAGTCTGAAGAGGGAAACACAAATGAAACCCAAAGCCCAAACCATTTTCAAAGATGTCTGAAACCATCAAAATCAGTTCCAGACAGATATCAGACAGATTTACAGCATCTTGGAATTGAACAGTGATCTGGATAAAATATGGACATCAGATGAAGAAGCTGCAGCTCTGCTCACCTCTCCTTTGAGTCTCTTGAACAGTCTGCGGGCGATCATGCCCCTCGTATACGCCTGGATGGTGATGACAGCCCAGAGCCGATGTCTGAACGCCCGTCGCACCAGATACCCCCGACAGCAGCCCTGGAACAGTGTGATTCTCTGTCGCGCTACATGATACGTGTGGTAGAGTTTCCGAGAGCGAAACAAAGCCTGCAGGCGTGAGAAACCAGCACGCATCTGTGTGACAGAACACAACAACATTAACAAACAGATGCTGGACGGAACACAGCTGATTTAAACTCATGCAGATGAAACTGACCGCTCCATAATTCTTCCGACAGTAATAGCCCCTCCATGTCTTCTGAATCAACATGGCCGACTTCTTTATTTTAAGGAAATTGGATCTGTGATAATCACACACACTCTCATATTAATCATAATAATATATTTAAGGTATCGGCCGTATGGATTTATCAACGATTAAGACCACCTCAGTGATTTTGACCCACACAAAATAAAGCTCAGAACATCTCACCTGTCCTTAAACCCTCGCACCACTTTCTGGATGAGAATCACTTTGTCAGTAATGGCTTTATCTCGCTCTATTTCCAGAAGCATGTCATGATGATCCTGGTGGAGAAATATTAGAAAGTAGAGAGAACTTCTGCTGATGCTGTATGAGAAGCTGTGCCAAACCCAAAATACACTGATAAACCTAATAAAAACACCAAATATTACTTCTATATAATCCATCATCTCTTCGCTGAGAGAGCCTGACAGGTGCCTGACAGGAGACTCATTGTTGGCCTGCAGTGATCATATACTGGTGTGTATTTACACTTCACTGACCAATCAGCATTCAGAACTGGACCAGTATGTTTCACATGATATTGATTAAATCAATGAAGTGATTGCAGTTGCAGTTATTAACTATTTTCATAGTGAAAAATGAAAAATATCTCTCGTAATCATTCTGTGTCTCTGTTTCCTGTCAGCAGGCATCTACACAGACTCTCTCTTCCTTCCTGCTGATTTCCTGTTACACAGGACTGGAGGGATTGATAAAGACTAACTGCCTGGAAAATTCACCCTGGTGCTTTAGAATGGACAGGCTGGTTCCTGAACTTTGACCTCTGGCCGCGGGCAGAAAAACAAAAAAAATACTGCAGTCTATGTTGTTTGAGTCTCACACAACTGCATGATATCTCCAAATATCTCAGAGGTTTAAACATTAGAAACAATGACTTCATTTTCTGTGAGATAAGCAAAGGCTCACATATGAACTAGGTTTGTGATTTAAACGGTCATAAATTGTGTCCTGTAGGGATCTGCTGCTAAATGTTACACAGATTTAATGAACAGATCTGTTTTACTAAAACATCTGCTTGATGGAGGAACTTGGGGAAGATACCTTTAAGAAGATCTTGGTCTTTCCCATCTGCCAGTCATCATCTCGCCCCAGAACAGCTTCAGCTATACGCTGACAGGTTCCTCTTAGATCCTCCTGACAAATCATCCAAAAAAACAGCAGCAACAATGAATAAATACTGTTTACTTCCATTTCCTGCACCCATAAAAACTCATGTTCCTACACAATCTCTATTCCTCCACCTGTTTATAAGCAGGTTTCACTCCAGGCATCAACACACGGTATCTGTCCACAAACTCAACAAAAGTGTAACGGATGGGGTATCCGGCCCGGCGGATCCGGATGGTTTCCATCATTCCAGAATACCGGAGCTGCCTGACACACAGTTCTCGATCAAAGAGCTGGAGAAAGAACAGTTAAACTGTCAGATAACATTTATAAAACCTTATATAGAAAAGATGGAATCCTGAAATAACACACTGGTGAAGCGTAAATCCAGCAGAATAATGCTCATGGTTTCTCACTGCAGCGGACTCCTCTAAACTCACCATGGGCTTCTTGTACTCATTGGGTTTGATACAGCGAACGAAAAATGGCTGACACACACTCAGGGTTCTCATCAGCAACTCCAGAGAACGTTTGAACTGACTGCTCAGTGTGGGAGAGCGTTTTCTGGTCTCCGCCCCCTGTACGTCAGGAAACACACACACACGTTTAAAGAGCTTCAGGAACAGAGAGGAGCAGAGGTCATGAAGATCGTTTCCTCCATGCTTTTATTTTCTTCGTTTCCTCATTCAAACTTTCCCTGTTTTTGTGCTGAGTTTAGGAAACGGTCTCACCTCAGGGGTGTCTGTGTCACAGATAAATGATCTGGATAGACAGAGGTCATATTATTTCTGACTACTTGACAGAACAGTACAGATGAAAACGGTTGATGCTGTGCCATAAACCATTTCACAGAAACACAGAAAGAGCAAAAATACTGTAACTACTCAACCTTTAATGTACTGTATAAATAAAAGCCGTTTTTTATTTAATTGAAATACAAATTAAAGTTTCTGAGTTTCTGAGGCTTCCAAACATCAAATGGCAAAATGAGCTGGAGGTGTTACCATAGCAACATCAGCCTGAAAGATCTGCTTGATATATTTGTTTTTGGATGAGTGCACCAGCTGAATGATGTCACCATGGAGAGTGTCTCTGTTCTTCTCCAGGAACCCTGCAGGAACACAAAACAAACTCCTGTGCACCATTCACACACACCTGAATATAACGCATTACCTGAAGAATACCAACCTCTGGTCTCATAGTACACAACACCTGCAAAGTGCTGAATGCCAAACTGAGTCTCATAAGTGTTTTTGGGGGGAATATAGTTGGTGTTGAGTTTGTGTTGAGAGTTCAGTTTGTTCAGCATGGTGGTGTCTGTGCCCTACCAAAACAAAGCAGACAGCATTAACACAGCATGTGTGTTACGGATTATACAGATGCATCAGACTGTCGCTCACCTTGGGAAACCTGCTCTCCTCGTCGATGAGCGAGATGATGTTCATGGGTTTGATGGCGATCATGTCCAGCGCGTCCTGGTTGTCTGTGAACTCGATGTGCTGCCAGTTGATGTTCTCCAGGTTGTACTCCTCCTGCTCCAGTTTGAAAACATGACGCACAAAAAACTGCTGCAGGTTCTCATTGGCGAAGTTGATACACAGCTGCTCAAAGCTGCAGGAGAGAGACAGGGTTCCACATCACACATGTGTCTGTGTAGAACATACATTAATGAAGGGTTCCAGATCACACACACGTTTGTGTAGAACATACATTAATGAAGGGTTCCAGATCACACACATTTCTGTGTAGAACATAAATTAATGACGTATTATATACATGTCAGTGTTTCCCAATCGGGGGACCCTATGGACACAACAATATCTGCCCCAAATGGGCAAAGATGACTTAAAAATATGTAAAAATTAAACAAAACAAGCATTAAAATAGTTGAGATTTAAAGATGGGTCTGGGAAGACTTTGATAGTGTCTGTGAGGTCGGGACAAACTGAAAACAATGAAATAATATGACAGTATGTTATGAGAGCAGAGCATCACCTGTTAACAGTGAAGTTCTCAAAGCCAAATATGTCCAGCAGGCCGATGGATCTCCTCACTGCCTTCAGCTCCACAGATGGAGGTTTGAAAATGGCCGCATTGATTTTCTCAACAATCCACACAAACAAGCGTCCGTATATGCCCTGCAACAGAGACACAGCCAATCAGATGCAAGCATCACACTGGACAGGAAGTAGGGGTGAAACTGGGAGAGATTTTACCTTAACAAACGCGTCTCTGACATCCAGGGCTTGTTCCATACTGAGAGGGGTGGACACGGTCTCTCCACGCGTTATTATAGTGCGACTGGTCAAACAGTTCATTAGGTCCTTGAAGTCCACCTGATATATTCAGAATTTTGTCATATTATACATAAGGACTCTTGTAGTTGCGTGTTTGTTATGTTTCATGAACAGTCCTGTGTGCCCTTAATGATGTTTTCATGTTGGTCACCAGAGGGCGCTCAAACCTTCTGTACTGATGTTGCACAGATCTCAACTAACACGAGTCAGTTTCAATTTCTGTGTGAATCATCTGTTTGCAGCATCTACAGAGTCTGATGTGTGATTCAGTAACCGCATCTTTCTGTTTACAGATGTGATGTAACCGCAAATTGACATTTTTATCAATTATATTTGAATAATGAATAGTAAATTTATTGACATAATTTACAGAACTTGATAAAACACAAAGAAGAGAAGTGAGATTCATAAATAACAGTACATGCGCTGCTCTCCACAAACAATAGTCTGTGTCGCTATGTGATTTAACACCATACCTCTAACAGAACTGCTGCAGTGGTCAGATCTGAAGAGCGTAACACCTCACAAGCATCCAGATTGTCGTACGTCCGAGCTGTCAGCACCGCACAACAGCAGAGTAACATCAAAACCGGCAGAACACAGTTACAACAACACAATTACAAAATCTGTCTGAACATAAATAATGACTGGGCTCACAGCACTGTAAACTCACCCTCATACTTCAGGTTGCCCATGTGCAGAATGGCAGCAAGGAGCTTGGAGATCTCCCAGTTCTCCTTATCTGTGAACATCAGAACCTTCATGGCTGAGCAGATGTTGGAGTATTCCTTCTGATCATCACGCCCATCACAAACTGTGCAGTTCCCCTGACATCAGACAGAGAACACAGACCGTTTACCACATGAGCAGCCTTCACTTCAGCACAGTTGATGTGTGAACATCACTCACTATAGTGAGATAGGTGTAGTCTGTGGCTTTACCCAAGCCCAGTTTTTTCTTCTGGTCTGGAGTCATACCCTTCAACATGCAATAGAAAATGTGATAGTTCCTCTCATCACGGGCCTAGAGGATTTGAGAAGAAGAGCTTAGACTCCTTCCACAACTACAGCAATAAACCCATTTTAAAGATTCAGAGGTGTTTGTACCTGTCGACACACTCTGGATTTCTCTAGAAGGTACTGCTCAATCTTTGCCCCCTCTATAGCTCCTCTTTTATTGAAGTGAATGTCAATGTACTTCCCAAAGCGGCTGGAGTTGTCGTTTCGGATGGTCTTGGCGTTCCCAAAGGCTGTTGAGTAAAACCATCACAACCCTGATAGCTGACTGTAGTGAGGACTAGTAAAGACTTCATTCACATTCTGAGCAGCACGTTTTAGATGGAAAGGTGGAACATCATCCACAGGTTCTCTTACCTTCTAAGATGGGATTAGCCTCCAGAACCTGCTGCTCGATCCACGAGTGCTGCCCGCTGACCGCAGCCAGGAACTGCAGAATAAGTTTTGTGCTTTCAGTCTTTCCTGCCCCAGACTCACCACTGACAGAAACACAATCTTCATTGAGTTTTAATGGAATCTTGATGTCTTAATAGAAAGATTTGCTAACAGAGTCTCATAAAGTTTGTGCACCTTATAATACAGCACTGATCTTTGTTGTTGCGCTGCATGTTGAAGTAACAGTTGTCAGCGATGGCAAAGATGTGTGGAGGCATCTCCCCGATTTTCTTGTTGGTGTAGAGGCGGATCTGGTCTGCTGTGTAGATGGGCAGCAGCTGATAAGGGTTCACTGCCACTAAGATGGACCCTGTATATGTCTACAGAAGATACAGAAATACAGCTGAACAGACTAGAAGAACAAGCTTTTAAAATAAACCAATGAAACGCTCTTGCAGTAACTGGTGATGACCTCACAGCTGTCAGACAGACTGAACGCCCCCAAACCTCCAGTGTGTCGACGTCATGATGTCCTTAACATACATGAGGCTTGTGTGTAACATTAAGAGTAAAGAGCACAACAGAAGATGTAACGAACATGCGGGTGACACATTAGAGCTGAAGACGAGCATCAGAGTCACAGTGAGTGAAGATGACAATGAGAGGAGAGCGTCTCTGTTCTCAGGTGTGTTACTGATGTATCGGTGTCATGAAAGCTCAGACCGCACAGCCATGTTGAAATGAAGCACCGTAATGAAACACACTCGCTCAGAGTGAGTCAATGAGCCGTGAGCAGCCATGCGCATGAAGGGATGTCTGAGCACTTACCCGACCACCACAGTTAGTCTTCACACAAGAGCAACAGAGTAACAGAGGACAGATATTAAACACAGAACAACAGGGAGGAAAAACAGCAGAGGATTTTGCATTCATATTTATTCATGTATTTTGATACTCATAAAGAAACTTAAAATAATATGCAAACAACAAAGAACTATTGTATCTTACTCATTTTTAAGACACACATAATGGCCTTTTGGACCATCTGTATTTGTATATGTAAATTATATGTAAAATATACATGTAAAAAAAATTATTCAGAAATAATAGAAATAATTCTAATTGAGTCAAACTGCATTTTGCAAACAAAACACATGAGCCGTGTCAGCACCAGGGACTCACATAGATGAGGTGTTCCCTGTATCGTATCAGCAGGTTCCGTAGAATTCCCGCCTCATTCAGATCTCCTAGTCGAATCATGTCCTCCACCCCATGGATGGAAGTCGGATGCATCGGTTTGATGTTAGTGGCATTCTGAGGGGAAATCCAGTGTTCCTGAGGAACAACAAAAACAGATTCAGAGATTCAGGACAGCCCCAGTCGTTGTTCCAAGACTCCATGTTCTACAATAAAACAGACCAACTCACGAATCGTCAGCAATAACTCACATTTCCTTCATCATCCAGGACTTGGATCTGACCAGAATCACACAGCTTCACCACAGCTCCGATCGGAACCTCAAATTCTCGACCTGTCTTCAGGTCCAGCCAAACATAATCGCCCTGAAACACATTCCAGATCATCACACTTTACATAATGTCTTCAAAAGCACACATTTTAAAAGTGAAAGGCATCAACACAGGAAATGAAAAAGACTGAGATACTGTGACATACATAGTTCCAAGCTTAAAAGATAAACAATTAAATCTGCATGAGACACTTTAATGCAAATGTTACCACATATATCACCAAAAAAAAAAAAAAAAAAAATCACAACAGCTGAAGACAGATTCTCTTCTAATCTCAGTCTCATTAAAGGTTAGTACTGTACTAGCAGCAACAGTCACACATGCGCCATACCGGCAACAAAGTTGTGTGTTTGAATACAGTGTTGACGTTGCGAAGTAAGGCCCATTTCGCTTGATCTTTCTCATACAGTTCAACATAATCCCGACGTTTGTACATCCTCAGGAGTTTCAAGAGCTTAAATCCATATGAACAGCAGACTCCTCGAGATCACATTTAATCACAGGTACTTCCTCAGCAGAGAGGGGCCATTAAAAACCCAGCGTTCCACCCACCAGAGACCCAGAACGTTTTCTTCTAAATAAATGTGGAGATGCAGGATTCCAGGCTGTCTGCTCGTCCTCAGACACACAAACACAACTGAACAAACGTCTGTCTTCTCTACAGTTTCCTTCCTTCAAACGAGATCACTTCTGTCATGTAGCTACTGCATCTCGTCACAGAATATAAAAACACACAGAAGTATCTTTCTCCCTTTACTTGCACTTAACCAGGTTAAAGTTTACTGGCTGACTGGCCATATGTTTGTGTGTTCTCTGCTGCTGTCTGCACGATAGTCTCGTGTCTGCTGAGGGTTCCTCTGAGGGAACCGGTGGTCAGGAGAGGATGGGTGTGGATGTGGTCTCCCTGATAATATGGTGCTTTTTAATTAACTAAATATCCTCAAAGGCAAAAGAATCCAGGCAGAGGAACCCAACACCATTTGGCCACAGCTGTCACGTCTGAGAAGGTCGTAATCGCGTCCAGCACCACTGATACAGTCCTAGCAACGGCCAGTACCTGAATAATTCAAGCCAAGACAACATGTGTCGTAAGCTAGCTCTTCTGCTCCGAGCTGAATAATGAACACGTCCGACACACTGTCAGAGAACGACTGAAGGGACACGCAGAGACAGGACAACACAAAATGTTTCGGTCAAATATCAAAAAACTAAACAAAACAAAGAAAATGTTCAGGTAAATTAAGCACATTTGCCCCTAAATTCTTACTCCCCATAATGTGTTTTAATTATTAGTCCCTTATTCTCAGAGATTGTCAGTGTTTGACATTATTGTGTAAAAGTCATTTGTACTGTCACAATTTATGCTAAAATGTAATTTAGCACAAATGCTTATCAATAATATAGGACATAATATTTTTTACATCAAAACTACATTATTGAAGCACATTATATGCCCTGTTATTCTTGTTTTTGTCCATGATCACTAATCATTCTGTGTTTAAGGTTAATGTTATAATACTGATTCCATCAGTGTGTTAGTGTTTTAATACACAGCTAAACATTTAAAGACATGAGAGTAAATTATTCAATGACAGTGACGTTAGTAACTTGCATCACCTTGCATGCTGCTGTTTCACAAAACACTCCTCTAACCGCTCTTATAAGAGATACGTGCACACAGATTCAAATCAGAAAACACAAGCATGAGTTTCACACTGTCAGACAGGAACAACAAACAGTCCAGCAGAACTTCAGATGACGTGTGAGGAGATGGAGAGCTGGGACGGACTGCCCCCTCCTGGTCTTGTGTTCTGTTTGCTCCTGCCACAAACAAGCTTTAAAATAACTGTGACACCATCACATCTGCGTCTGGATTTGTAGCTTCTCTGAGAGAAGAAAGAAACTTTTAAGGTTTTCTGGGTATTTTGCAGGTCTGATGTTAAAAGATCAGATCAGGTTGTGGTCTCTATATGCACATTCTTCTCAAGAAACTCTGTATGATCAGATCAGAAACATCTCTGACCTCAGACCAAACGACTGTAACTGAGAAACATTGACAGTGACGTTTGCCTCTGCCACTAATAACAGTAAGTCATGCGGTCGTGGTATCAGTGTCTTTAAACAGGTTCTGGGTTGCTGTTAATTAGCATTTAAATGGCGAAATGAGATGAAGGTCAAGCCAAGCAGGACAGACTGTTTATCTCTGCGACAGCCGCTACATCGCTAAACAGCCAATAAAACTCTTTCCACATCACAGCAAACACTTAATGCCAAACTGTGAATTTATATAGTAATATTTGTAAAGCAATGCCAAAGCAATTCAACCACATTTGCATTTAAACCATTAAACATCCCCCCCCAACAAAACTTATAGGACCGCAATGTTTCCAGGGTAGCGCTGTGAGGCATTGCTGTGCATGACTGCTCTCTTTCACTGCCGCTGAATCCTCCCATTCTCTGTGAGGGGGAGGATGAAACAGATGATGTCATTGGACAGACCCCCGAGAGAGAATAATGCCCCCGAGACTGGAATGCATTAATTAAGGCTAATTAAGAGTCTGGGATAAAAGCTTGTAACTACACAGTCTGTAGAAAAAAATACAAGTACATACAATAATTCTTAACAATTTACACTTTTATATATTTTACATAACAATAGTATTTGTTGTAGTGCTTTTAATTTATGTTACTGTTAATAAATAAAATAGATCTATAAAGAAACGTTGTGATTACTGAATCATAGTAACATCAGGACCTGATACAAAAAATGGTTTGTGAGGTGAAAATAATGTCAAACTGTCAAAATAATCCCAAGAACACACAAACATCCGTCATATTCTTGATGCCTAATAAGATCAAGCCCAGTCTTACCTGTATGAGTGTGGGGCATCTGTAACTCAGTCTGCGTGTTCCTGCATCCATCCCTCCAAAAACCTATACTGCACTTTCATTCCCTCCATCTCCACGGAAACGCCATTCTAAACACATGTCTTTACATCACCTCCTGAACACTAAAGCTGACTCCACTCAGTGTGTTCTGTGACCACACATTTATCATCACAAACACATGTCTTTACATCACCTCCTGAACACTAAAGCTGACTCCACTCAGTGTGTTCTGTGACCACACATTTATCATCACAAACACTTCCACAGTTTCTCCAGCTGGTGGAGGACGGACAAAAGCCCCTTCACATACATTTATCACCTAATGAATGGGCAGCATTTGTTTGGACCCTCTAAATGAGACACTGTCAGCCGTGATTAGAGACAGAGAAAAGCAGATGAGATGAGACCCTGTGACATGCTGCAGCCTCACGGCATCAGACAAATACAGCCTACAGTCTGATCCTCACTACAGTAAGGAACAGAGTCCGCCGCTCATCAGCTCTCATTCTGAATAGATTCGTTTAGTTTAAATAAGGAAGACTGCAGCTAGTTTACGAGACCATCCTGTCTCTAGCATCTTAACTATTACCACTCAGAAATGCAGCTTTGTATACGAGGCTTGCTGGGTTTTGGGACAAAATGTTTAATGCTTTCTCTCTCTCTCTCTCTCTCTCTCTCCCTCTCTCTTTCTGTCACTTTGGATGTAATAATAAATAAATGTAAAACTGTTGCACAAAAATACAAAACAATGTTACAAAACTGAACAACAAACACTGGATCGTCTCTGTGGGTGTGGCCAATATAGACGAGACCCTGATCAGATTAGAGATAATTGTTTAACAGTATTTAGCATCTCTTTACTGGTGCCGCTTTATTTCTGGACTGGAGCTTTCATGTATCTATTTCAGACATCAGACAGGCCCACGCAGACCAGCACACACCAATCACTGATCAGAATGACAGAGACTGTGATCTGGAGCGTCAGTATTACCTGCTGCAGAATAACCATGACTCTGATGTTCAGTGCTGGACATCAGACACAGATGCAGGAGACCTGAAACAAGCCACACATGAAGATCAGCAACACAAACAACATCAAAACTCTCACAAATACACAGTGATCACAGTTAACATTTAACACAGTTAACATTAAATACACAGTTAACATCATATTCAGACCTGAGTATTGATATTTCACAGTGCTGTTTGTAAAGTTACTGATATTACCTGTCTTCTGTTGAATACATTCTGCATAGATGTACATTACATTTGTTAAATACTGTCAGATTAACACAAACAAGCAAACGTTTCATTAATGTGAATTAAACGGAGCAGAAAGGCTGTAAACATTCTCATGATCAATTATTCAGCTGTAAATGACCTGCTTCACATTTCCTCTCTTTAGCTTCTCTTTGATAGTGGCTGACCTCTGACCTGCTGAAAGAATCCTGCAAACAGTGTGTGTGTGTGTGTGTGTGTGTGTGTGTGCGTCCTGCACTCACTCTGAGTGTCTAGCAGTGTGTGGGGTGTGTTGCTGCTGTCAGGACCTCATGTGGAGTTCCTGTAAGTCATGCTGAGGTGAGCAGATTAAATGTGTTGAATAGAGCAGCATTAATATTTCAGTGTCTAATTAAAGCAGCTCATGTCTGAGAATAAAGAGCTCAGAGTCTGGAATACAGACTAAACAACCACTTCATCCTGAAACACACACACACACACACTCACGCATGTGCGCACACACACTCATGCACACACACGCAGAAAACTCACACACACTCATGCACACACACGCAAAAAACTCACACACACACACACACACACAAAAACTCACACACACACATGCACACACATGCAAAAAACGCACACACGCACAAGCTCTGTTTACTCTAAACCACAACTAAACCACCTGATGGGACGGAGGCCTTATTGTTTACAAGACGAGATGTTTACAAAAAGCTTGTGCCACTGATATGGAAGGATTAGACCAACTGAAGAACTTCTTAGTCCAAACCCACAGGGTTCCTGTTCTGACCAATGACAGGACAGGATTCAAATACAACCTAAATTAAAACACTGAGGCCCAGAATAGCTGAGGAGAACGTGTAACCTCACAGACAGATCTGTAGATTTATCCTCACATTCTGCGTAAACGTGCCGTTCTCTTAAATATTAACTGTTTATTTATCTGAAGAAAACAGAAAGGTGACATTCAAACAGCTGCTGAACTGTCAGAAAAACACACCACTCATCAACTGTGTGTCGTCCTTCAGAAGACGCTTGAATCAGCAAACAGACAGAACTCAGGTTTCACCGTATCATCTGCACCTGATCTAAACTCTTCATGCGGGCTGTAACATCAGTGCCAGGAGAAGGATGCAGCTTTAACGCATTCCTATAGAACTCCTACAGTCTGAGCTGACATCTCAGTTTCTATAACAGAATAGAAGAGTGCCACAGAGTGTGTAGATAACTGTAAAAACTGTTCCGACACATGAAGGAATGAATCAACACAATGAAACGCTGTCTACTCACCCGGTGCAGGAACCACTGGGTCTCAGGTGAGCTCACAGATGTCCACACAGGTAGACCTGAAAGTGCTGTGTGTGAGAGACACACACTCCACTCATTCCCCGCACTGATCCTTCACAGGGGAGAGGGGGAGGAGCCAGAGAGCTCAGGAGGTAAGACACGCCTCTCAAAAACAAACCAGCACACAACAGTAGCTGTCACACATAACACACACTAAATCCACACGCAAACCACCAATCAGTGCAAACGAAGTCATGTGACCGTCAGAAGATAAGGTCACTGCTTCACGACATCTGATCTGATGCAGGTTTACAGCTGAGTGACATCAGAGCTGCAGGGTCACAATCAACATTTTCTTATAATGACTTTTCCCCAGTAAATTATTTTTAAGATGTAGGGAATCACACATGTAACATTTCAATTATAGTTATGCATTTGTTTGCTTTTTCATGCAACTGCATTTAAGCGTCATATTTTTTCAGCATGACTTCCTGGGAATAAAGCACATAAGCTAATGCAAAGCTCCACCAAATCAGCTACATTCACAAACATTTCAAACCACCTTTAACTATTTTAAATCCAGTATTTGTTTTTTCAGCTGATGGTAAAAAGGAATAAGGAGTAAAATTCATGATATCAGTATTTTAATGTATGATGTCAGAGATACAGAGTGAGATACACAGATGAACGATGTGACATCATCATTACCTCATGCTGAAAAAACGTGTCTTTGGCCAGAGCTGAAGGCACTTTAATCACAGTAAACACACTTTACACAGAACTGTAAACTTTAAAAGTCACTAAAATCATTTAGTGAGATTGTAAAATGAAACATAGTGATGCAGGTATTTGTGACATATATTGTGTCTTTTTGCCCAAAAATAATAAAAAAATAAAATCCAAGTAGTTTAATTATTATTTTGTGATAAACTTTTGTCATAAACTAAGAACAATTCATTTAAATACCCAAACACGCGTGAGATTTGCCCCTCCCCTTACAACATACTGCCACCTGGTGGTAAACACGTGTCATTCCTGAATAAATCAAACGTCTTAACAATCATATGTAACATGTTTTGTGATTATATATGTATGTATGTGTGTATATATATATATATATATATATATATATATATATTGTTATATGTATATATGTTATTTGCCAATGTTATGAAATGCTTATTTAAGTAGTAGACAACAGGTCAAGATTACAAATATTGAAAGAGAAAAACATCAAAAATGAAAACATGAAACTCCAAATATAAACATGATTATTATGCTGAAGTACCCTACACTGGTCATTTATTATTTTTCAAAATGGAAGGTATTATAATGGCAAAAATATACAATTTTTGTATATGAGCATTTGATATATACTGTAAGTTATTTCAAACACAGCAGTAAGGCAAGAATAGCAGAATATGACAGTAAACAGGTGCATTTCCCTCTTCCTGAAGAACAGCTACAGACAGTTGTAGAGACACCACATCAAATGCATCAAGCACTGCATCATTTACCAGCGCTCCTGTGGTTGTCATAGCAACAGTTTCCAGCACCAGGACAGCCCACATGAGGTCAGATGTTTGTCAGCACATCACTGGTGTGGACGCTTACCGACAACAGGCCGGACAGATTGTTCCTCTGGCGGTTTCCTTTGTCCCGCAGGTGAACGGTGTGGAGCTGCTGCAGGTCGGTCAGATCTCCGTTCAGGGCCACCTGACCCATGAATGTGTCCTTCAGAACGTTGTGATTGTAGACCTGATGGACAGGAAGGAGAGCGTGAGCATCGGGACATGAGTGCTACGTGCTTCTGATGATACGCATTAGGTTCATATTATGAAGTTATTCATATTAGTAAATTGCTATAGCGGATACAACGTTTGATAACTAAAATGAATAAATGCAGTTGAACTATTGCCAGCTGTTGGTTCATGTTAACAGGTAAACTAATGTTAACAAACATTAAAATGTTGTTAATGTTAACAAACTGATTGTGAAGTGTTAGAAATGAATGAAACTCATTGTCACCTGTATGCGAATTGGCTCTCTGGGTTTTTTCCTGTAGAAAACAGCCTTCACATCAAAGTCTGGACTCTGGGTGTTCTTGTGCACTGGAGAGCGAACCTTCTGTCCTTCACAGCTGATAATGACATACGGATCAGACGCTGAAATGAGAAACCCACCCAATAACACACAGTAAACATACAGCTCATAAAAAAGATCATACAAAGCTTCTGTTTCTGACTGAAAAAGTCCATTTTGTGTTTTACTAACAAAATACAAATTCCTATATTGCGGTCATGTGACATGAAAACTACATGTGACATGAAACAGGAAATGACAAAACAGACAGGCCCCCTGCAGACCCTCATCAATAGTTTGTAAAGATCTGTCCTCTTCATAAATGTACGGTGGGTGTGTTCACCAGACGCTTCATACAGACACAGAGAATGAAATCCTTACATCCATCAGAGTCCTGAGCTGTGAGTCCTTCTGCCCTGTGAACATGAACCTGAGTGACCAGCTGCGGATAACCACAGCAACCAGTCCAACACGTCTGAGGCGGTTCATCTAGAGTGAGCTCTCTGACACACACACACACACACACTTCATCTTAAGATATTTATAATTCATAGTTAATTTATAATGACCAACTAAAGGAAAAGAAACAGTTGTGTGTGTTTGGAAATGAGGGATGACAGAAGCCTATTGTTTAAAGGTCAAACATGTGATGTATTACTTGCAGTCTGCGGGTACATCTGTGAAGATGCGTAACAGGAAGTCTCCCTCACGGCCGGGTTCAAAGGTCGTGGGAATGATGACATAACGGCCTTCCTTCAGGTCCTTGCGCTGAAACACGCTGCGAGAGTTAATGTAGGTGGAGCTGCCCACTGTCTTCTGAATAGAATGCATGCGGTATTTCCTGTTGAGCTCAACCTATCAGAGAAGACATCCATACTTCTTACTAAATGAACCTTTGTCCATATGTAATTCTGTCTATTAGAAAAGAGTTGCATTTATTTGTGTTTGTATGTTCACATACTCTCTGGATATCAAAGCCCATGGACAGATTCTCTCCTTTTCCATCTTTGGATCGAGCTCCTTTGTCCTTCTGCTGCAGGCAGATCAAAACCTCATCCTCTGCCTTTGTCACATCAAAAACATACTGCAAAAATACACACACACTCCTCAGTACACCAATAAACCTGTACACACACACACACTCCTCAGTACACCAGTAAACCTGTACACACACACCTCAGTACACAAGTAAACCTGTACACACACAAACACACACCTGTGGGTTCTGGAGAAAGGTGGTCTTATGGTTGATGCAGCCTCCTGATCGGTTTCTCAAAGGGTTGTCATGGCGACTCCAGGAGCCCTGCATCACTTCCTCCTCCCAGGTCTTGTGGATGCTCAGGTATGATGTGTTAATCAAGCGACACAGAATCAGGTCTGTGAAGTACTTGCAGAAATCCTCAAAGTTCATCCTGCAGCACAATTATGACACAAAATCACAAGCATCATCATTTCTTCATCATCAATATTTTACAGGGAAGTTTCTCAGCTTGGCAATAATAAAACAAAAACACTGTAGATGCTACATATGATATTTTAAATGTAATGCAAATCTCACCAGAATTCACCATCATCTGCCACAGTCACGCCCAACCTCTCTCTCTCGCCCTTACTCACGTTCTTCCATTCCTCAGAGCTGGAGATGAGAGAGATTTAATCAGATGACCTATTGTGTAATATTTTAATGGACTGCTCTGCTTTCAGAAGAACGTGATATAAAATATGAAATATTACCTCAGTTCATCCTGATGAAGGCAGCATGACAACAAAACACACAACTTAAAACACTGAGAAACAAAGAGTTTGTGTGTCCAATCAGCACACCCTTAACATGTCCTGTTAATTTCTTACCATCAGATTTCTTGCTTTACCTATTTAATGTGGGGGTGCCAAACACCTAACTGTACAATAACGTTTTGAAATGAACCCAAATCATTTCTTTATTAACCCCTAGCACTTCCAGCATAAGTGTTGGATTGTGTCCTGAACCGGCAGAGCAGCTGTGTAGATGATCCAGTTACACAGAAACATGATGCTGATATGTAAAGACTAATGAAGCACAAGTTCAGAGCTCCTCATCCTGTAACTAAACTAAGGCTCTCAGAAGTTCTCCAACCTGTCACTCCAGGCTCCGTTCCACTCCCTCTGACCCCAGGGGTTCCTCATCCGGATCATGGAGAGCTTCTCGGATTTGAAGAACGCCAACAGGCCGGTGCCCAGGCGGACCCTCCTGACATCTGTGACCGCGTACGCGTGACCTTTGACCAGCCCGCAGTCCAAACGGGCCTCCATGTCTGCCTGGCTGGTCGCCTGAAGGAAAAGTGTGAAACTAACATCACTGGTATGTTTGTAAACCAACGTCTTTATAATTCAACGCAGGTGAAAAAAATTATTTTTAAATGTGCACACAGTCTATGTATTAAAGTACTTTATTATAGACAAACATCTGTTCATGTGAAACATCTTTACAGTCCTAAACTGTTCCCATGTTCCTGAAGTTTCTCACAATTCTTACAGACTGAAAGGTGTGATGATCTCCTCCTCAGAGTCACACAAACACACAAGACTCACTCTAATGGAGCAGCTGATGAGGCCGCCTCTATCATGGACCTTCAGAACCCGTTCAAACAGCTGGTTCCGGGCCTTCTCCTCCTGGCTAAACTTTCCTTCCAACAAATCCATGGGTTCTGACACTCCTCCAGTGAAATCCACCAGAGCATCAGCCGTGTTTCCTCCGTCCAGAGCCTCATAGCAGCCGTATAACCTGAGAAACCAGCGTTCAGGTCAGTGCAGTTCTGAACACACACCTCTTTCACAGCAAATCAAACACAAGCTGTCACAGTTTATCACCCCATCAGTCTTTGTTGAAGACAGAAAGTCATGACAGAATCATTTTTGTACCGTTTTGTTTGAACGGTTCTGTGTATGTGGTTGTGGTACTTACTTGGCATAAGCTTTCTCCACCAGGGCGCTCCAGAACTCATTACTGTCATTGGAGTGGCAGTAGATCAGCTGTCCATTGGCTGTCGGCAGGCGGTCGTCAATAACAACATCCACCCACTCTCCAAAACGCCAGAACCGGAAGTGAAAAATTCCAGCATAGCTCTCGGGTTTCTTATTGTTCCATTCCTGGTCCTTCCAATCTGGGATGACCTGTGAACAAACAGAAGAGTGTTAATACAAACCGATACAGCTGAGGGAAACGTTTGGGACACTCATGCTTTTATGTAGCATTTTTGTATTTTAATGTTTATATTGACTGTGTAACAATAGATTTGCTAAGTTTAATGCTACCATTGCCACTTTTGACATCAGAACATGTGTTGTACATCTGTCAGCCAATGCTGCAACACATCAGACTCCTCCCTCAAACTCATCCACAGGATCAAATCACGAGGCAGAATCAATAAAGTCCTCGACTAAATGAGGCTTTTTGCCCCTTGGGGCGAGAGAGGTGGGTGGTGTTGGAGGGGAAGGGCTAGAGAAGGCAGAGGAGAGTTTTCTCAGTTGCTGGTAACTGTCGAGAGACGCGAGTCACAGGCAGACGACTCTGAACTGTTCCCCAGCAAGAGAAGATCTTCCAGTCATGGGCTCAGAGATTGAGATGACCTTCACTGAGGACCTCCAGCTGACGGAGGTGATGCGTCTGCGGGTGCAGTCGCTCCAGCAGAAGGGTCAGAAGAGACAGGACGGCGAGAGGTTGCTCCTGCCTCACGAGGGTGTCTACCGCCTGGATTTCACCGATCAGGAGTTGAGCTTCTCACACTGGAATGTGAATTTGCAAGGAACAGGTCGTTTCACGGTCACGGGCATCTGTCAGCTCTGGACACCTGACCTGACCAACCTGATGACCAGACAGCTCCTGGAGCCCATCGGTCAGTTCTGGAGGAACGCTGGAGATCCAGAGGAGTCGCCCATCAAATGCCTGGAGGCGGACATCCAGGAGTTTGGAGAGAGAATAGCCGAGCTGGCCAAAGTGAGGAAGGTGATGTACTTCCTGTTTGCCTTCAAAGAAGGGGTGGAAAAAGACAAAATCTCCTGCTCTTTGGTCTTCAAAAAAAATGAGTAACAACAGGATTAACTGATGCCACAATAATCTTAAAGCTGTTTCCTAAAACACCAGACAAATTAGATTCCTCCTGTAATGGTCTGTCACAATCTCTTTCCTTTTATGAAGTGTTTTCCTTTGATCTAACAACAGTCTTGGAAAAACAACTGTTAGTTTAGCAAGCATAGAAAGCTGTAATGTTAATAGACAAACTTTTCCATGGCATTAGAAAACTTTCTGATGGAATATTAGTCATGCCTCTTACGGTCAAATAAAAGTGTCATTTCATTTGCGTGTTGGTGTGATCTGTTTTTCTGAAGGTCAACTGAGATGAACAGTGTCCTGCTAACATAACCACAAGTGGATCAATACTGAAGTCAGTCAGAAAGTTCTCCCCTCAGGCAGACATCAGACACACATTAGTGTTGACAACATGTGCAGAACTAAATCTAGCTTCAATACTAGAATGACCAGACTAGAATACTAGAATCTGTAATGTTTGCCTCTCTATCTGTCATGTGCTTCACACACAGTTATAGGAGGTAGAGGAAGAGAGGGCACTAATTAGACCTCAGGAGGAAACAACCTATCTAGCAAAAGGAAGTATAAACTCAGGAGAAAAAGAAAGAGTTGTGGTGTTGAGGGCATCTCATGGAGAACAGTGGTGCATGCGTTTCAGCAAACACAGCTGCTAGCAACAACCCTCTTCCTGAAAACTGCAAGCAAAGATCTCACAAAAACTGCTTCATGTGTTACGATTTACAAACACAAACCGAACTGGTCTCACGGGACTGATGTGTGTGTGGACACATAAAAATGAATGTGAAACCCCAAGTCTCCAATTAGTCGGACGCAATCTCTCTGAACAACAACACAAACAGTAATAAGACATCATCTGTGCAGCAGGCCCTCCCACAGCCTGTAATTATTACAGTACCAGCAAACACAGAAACGTGACTTCAGCTGACGACCTGCGTCATATTACACCAGAGGATTGCCACACTCTGTACTCACAACAGTAACAACACTCAACCATGACAGCACTACCACACACACTAGTATTCTGGTGAGGTTTATAGCAGACAAACAGACACAAGACAAAGCATATCAAAGTATTAAAATGTATGTCATCTTAATTCACATTTACATTTATTCATCTGACAGACACGTTTATCCAATGGACTTCTGATGTACATTTTATCCCTGAGTGTCCCTGATACTGACCTCATAACTCGTTTTACACACCAATATAAAACCCAAATAAATGTAGCATTATTCTTCTCTGTGAAACTGACCTTCTGCCACAGAGCCTCTCTGGACGCCAGACTGGAACACGCAGCTACAAACCAGCAGTTACCCAGCTGCCCCTGGTGCAGGTCATGAGCGCTGATTCCGTTCACAAACAAGTGCGGATCATCACACAGCTCCTGTGAGAGCAGAAGATCACAGACAGACTGAGGGCCTGTAATGAAATGTTTCCTGTGCTACATGTTCATCATAATCACAAACACAATTTTTTTTTTTTGGAATTTCATTTACGCTAAAACCAGAAACGTGCTAAACACATAAACATGGTCAGTTGTGATTTCATGTTGACCTTGAAAAGGAACCAATAAGATGAAACTATGGTAGGTAATTGCTAAGTGATTAGCAATAGCAAACTAGCTTTAAAAGCATTAGATCCCGCCCTCAGATCTCTCTAAAACACATGAACAGTTTGACAGAGAGAACAACACTTTACAGTTTACATGAACAGTGTAACACTTAACAGTCCTGCGCCTTCCACAGACGATATACATTTACTTTAATATATAGTAGATATTTTAGTAGATATATAGTAGATATTCACATTTGTATGTATTTACTTGATGTTAAAAGACCTTCAACCAGCAAAACAATGTTTCTGGAAAAAATGTTTCTACTCTGTTGTTAACATTATACTAAACAGAATTTAGCAAGAACAAAAGCTTAACCAACAAAAAACCTGCTCATGTGATCCTACAGTGAAGACTTCTGCTTCCTGTGACTCTCATGAGACCAATGAGTGAAGGTTCATCACAACACTATGAAGGTTCATCACAACACTGTCTTGCGCTTGTTCAGCAACATTATGCTCACATGCCTGAACACAGTAATTCCCTTAGATTTAGACTAAAGGAGATGACATGTATATAGTAAACATCCAGAACACCCCAGCAAAGTGTATCTGCATTAGCAGCATCTGTCTCAAGTGACACAAATACCCCAACCATTCATTTAACAGTAAGTCTCTCCTGTCTCTCTCATGCAGACAGACAAACATGCAGAGCAAACTATTTCAACTCATGTCTCAACAAGCTCAGCTAACAATGCCAATCCAGTCTGTGCCTGTAAACATTACAGTATGTTTATGAATCTCTAATGGTAAAAAATAAAAAACTCAAGGAAACAGATTTATGAATCAAAGTTATGACAGTTACACGAAATATCATTTATAAACACAAACCTTATTTCCTAACAATACCGTTAATACAGTAAATAATCTTAGCAAACAACAGCAGACGCCTGTATGTGGAGCTGATTGTTTCAACTATAAACACATTTATCAGACATCAGAGTGAGTGTGAGTTACATGTGGTGTTCAGTAACACAACATCATCAACACGATCTTTATTATCACTGCGTCAGCTTCAACACTATCCTAATCTTACGCGTTCAACTACCGGCACAATACCATCCAAGTGGCTTGTTCAGGAGAAGAGTGCTTCTATTTTTTTTATAAAACTACATAAAAATCATACAATGACATCTGATTATCTGATTAAGCACTACCCTTATTTTCTTCACAAAAATTCAACCCCTAGAACACCATGTGTTGAAATGAGCAGCACTTTACTATCATTCTAATTCTATTTCTGCCCAAACCCGACTACAACACAAAACCCACAACAAACTGACTCACACGAGTCACCAGCACAGTTCATTACCTTCGGTCTCTTCCAGGTGACTTTTCCGACACGGTTTCCTGTTTGGAAGAGGGACTTGTCCTCGGGGGGGAAGAGAGGGTCTTCAAAAAGACTTCTACTCTGCTGGCACTGTTTCCTGAGGCTTGAAAATTGCTGCCCCTCAAACGGCTTGACTGAAGAGAACATTCTGCCACTAAATAACACAGCAGAGGTCTGCGGGTCTGTAGAGGTCTGTAAGGAGGAGTTCACAGCACTGTTAACACTATTTGCATGTTCCGATTATATGCAAGTATATGAACTATTACCACAGAAACACTGTGGCTTGTGTCAACATCAAACTGTCAAAGCAGAAACTGGTAAAAAAAACTGTTAAAAAAAGAAATGAAATAAGCGATCAACGTTCTGTAAAACTGACAGGTTCTAACAAGTTTTAAAGATCAGAATTACACAGTTACCGATCAGATGTGATTGGAGATGTTTTTGTAATATGGGCCGGTTCTGGGGTTTGTCTCCAGCAGTATAGAAGCTCCACACACAAACCCTAGCAGACGTTTGTTATACAGAGATCACCAGAGACTCTCAGCACTGCACCTAACAGACCATCCACCCACCCAGACCTGTATTACTGAACACAACAGATCCTGGGATTCAAAGACAAACACATATTTCACACAACATGACCTTTAGTGAGCGATGCATTGTGTTTTAACAGGGTGTGG
>JBAJNP010004065.1:0-30473 GCA_036877545.1 Yasuhikotakia modesta
CTTCTCCAGGTGAGGGGCTGCAGTTAAACCAGCACTCCAGCCTCCTGTGGCTGAAGCTGTCAGTGAAACAAAACAAGAGGCATGACATAAAAACAACACTGAAAACCTATAAACATTTGGAGCATGCAAAACGGACCCAGGCAGATGTACACAGATGTAGTCAAAATAGGTATTTACATGCACATTTAATCATTCAGCAGATTTAGTTTTATCCATCAACATAAAAATGAGGAAGGTCGCTGGCAATTTATCATATAGCCAATAACATCATAGCACTGCAGTACAGACTGCAGAGAGTACGAATAAATGAAACCCTATAGAGTTCAAATGCATAAAGGATTTTAAGAGGAATTAAGGAATTAAAGGTGAATCAGTGACCTAATGTACAATATATACATATATATATATATATATATATATATATATGTGTGTCAAAAACGTTACTCCTAAGTAGTTTATGGATGTTACAGAAACATTCTTAGAACCTAAAATTGTTTGCTTGGTCTGTGCCACCTGTAACGTGTAAATAAAAAAAGGTGCCTGAGACAAAAAGACACACAGAAAGTTCTCCACTGGAGATCCTTGTCAATCACATCTATTCCTGGGACCCTCCTCAAACTCTGGCCCCTGGCATGTTTTCATTTTTTTGAGGAGTCAGGGGGTTATGAAGGCACGGGAGAGGAAAAGGTGTGGAGAGCTAAATTTCCAAAGTCAATATCACCTACAAATTACCCAGGCTAAAAAAATAAATAAATAAAATAAATAAATCAATCTCTGTATGTGTGTGTGTGGTGGTCAGGGATGCAGGGGGTGGAGGGATGGCTGGAGGGGTTTACAAAAATCAATAGACAAACAAGCAATAGAAAGGGAAGCAGGAAAAATTAAGCATTTAAAGAAATCCCACTCCTTCTGACGGGTACGAAGATGAGGCTGTACATCTGGAGGGAGGGGGGATTGGGGGTATGTGGGCAAAAGCGCTCCGGGGAGTTTCGGTCGAGGCAGCCATCCCACAATGCCCTGCAGCCTGACAGGGTTGAGTGACCGTATTAACGTCAGCAGGCAAACGAGGTAGACCGGAGGGGTTAACGCAAGGAATTATGGGTAGTCTTTTTTGCAACAGTTCTTATTCTGGCATCAGGCAGGTAAGGGACTCTATGTTGTGCTGGTCAATTGCTAAAGAGCAAGACCAAAGTATTACTAATAGTCTGGTTTAATGTTTCAAGTGGTAAACGGGAGCACAGGGTTGTGTGGTCGACACTAAGGTAAACAGGTCAATAGTATTGATCCTGCTTCTCTCGCGCTCTAGCCAGGGCAACAACATGTATTGCATTATAAGCTCCTGTTCTGCATTGCACCTCAACAGCAACATAGTGTGTGTGTGTGTGCGTCCTATGTAGAGGTTGTAATTGCAAGAACTCTCACCTTAAAGCATTTGGTTTTTCAAATCTACAAATTCACAATTCCACAAACATTCAGCGCTTGTGTCCCAACCACATTCCTACAGCACCAGTTAACAAATTTAGGTTGTAAGGACATTAACCCATAATGCAACAAAATTGTTAAAAATTGTTAATTTAAGAATGTTCAAAACATCCAATTTTTCATTCTATTAACATTATTACTAAAAGAACAGTATGCAAACATTTAAAATTCTGTTCAGCCTTTGTTTACATTATCGTAGTCTGTAATTACAATACCTCATTTTTTCACGATGGATGCATACATGCATATGAAAAGCAGTATAAAGCACCAATAGTTCATAAAAATCCTGTAAATAAATACAGCATACAGTAAAATTACTGTTTTAAGACTTTTTGTTGAAATCAGTACAACAGAAATGTCTCTAAAAATACTAATACGTGCAGATGTATAACACTGAGATAGAACTCACAAATTCTGGTGTTCGTACAAAATAGCATAAGAAATGATCAATGTATCTTAAAAAGGGCTGAGCAGTCATTATATCAGATCACAAACGCCGCTTCACTCGATAACAGAATATCTGATGTTGGTGGAATTTTAACAAAGTCTGAAAATTAGTAAGTGGATCTTAAAGTTAAAAAGATTACGTTGCAGTGAGGGAGACGTAATGAAATAATGAATCAAATAAGCTGTGCTGCTCTGCTTTATCTCTGTGCAGGGCCATGCCAAATCCATCGCATGTGGGAAATAGATTAACTCTCTATTTACACCCTCTTCTGGCAGCAGTGGCTGGTGTGACCAGCCAGCAGAGGACGAGGGGAAGCCCACCTCTCCAGAGCCCATTAAGACACTCAACAGAGTGTGTAACCCTCATTATTGCATCACAACACACTGAACGGCCGGGCAAATTATGGCTGGCTGAGGATATTGGGTATTTCCTTAATTTAAACAATAACTCACTGCCCTAGTGCTGGACCTCCCATTGACGTATGGCTCTTTTATTTAATGTGTTAATTATTCCAGCTTGATCTGTAATTCCCAGTGCTTGAATTTACTGAGGCAGAGAGAGAGAGAGAGAAAGAGAGAGAGAGAGAGAGAGAGAGAAATAATATAAAACAGAAACCTAAGGGAGAAATATGTTTAATTTGCTGCTCATCAAAAACATTGCCCTGCTCGGTCGTTTTATTGATTTACACCCCCGACTCATCTTTTCCACGGATTTACTTGTTATTTTTTTATTTCAACTAATTCAATTAAAAACCTTTTTACACGTGTTGTAGGTGATGTAAATCCCATGGCAATATTTCATGTTTCTTTTTCACACACTTACGTTCGCACTGTTGGAAACAAACACACGCCTGGACATAGTCTCACACAGACACAGCAGTGGAGATTTCACAAGTGTAAATTAATCTGTTCCTCATCTGCGCACCTCAAAAGCTGATTTGCTTATTATATTTCACTCACACCCAAAGCGTCAATAGAAAAGCGCTGCCCTGCAAAGTGGCGCAAAACCCTGTTCCAGCTAACCATATGCTAGGTGTATCCGCTCGCTGCTCAATCTCCATCGATGTCATCTCGTGCCCATCCAGCGAGGCATTTAAGCTTTACAAAGACCCAAACGAGAGCTTTAAATAAGGACACTGACTATCAGCACTAAAGAGAGAAAAGTGTGGCAAACAGAGCATTGAGTCGGCTACGCCCCACAAACATTCTGGCTAATACGCATGAACATTCTTCCACACAAACACGGTTGGGAGAGCAAATGTACTTTCTCACATGAGGCACATCTTCAGTGTGTGTGTGTGTGTGTGTGTGTTTGGTGAAGAATAGACTGAAGTTAGCTCTGCTTGCCCTGGGGAGGACTTGTGGCCGAGGCTGTGTGACAGACTGTTGGCAGATCAGGCTCCTGTCAGCCATGCAGGCCCCCGTTAAACAAGCCACACTTATGAGGCAGAAAAATAATTGGAGGCTGCCGCCCTCAATATGCTGCCCCTACTTCCTGTCCATCCGGGTGGCTTCAATAGTGTCAGCTCCGATTAGGGCGTGGAGGGCAGTGCAGTACACGCTCTTTTCACACTGTCGATCCTTTTCTTTCTCTTCCTACCTCTCTCTCTCCCTCACTGGTTCACGGGAACTTTGGTACTGTTGGACGAAATACTGGCCTACCCAGGCCCTGCCACCCACCCCTTCCCAAGAGGCCGAAGATATTGAGAGAAAATTCAGAGCATGCAGGACAAAAAAAACTATGGGAAGATGGGTCTTTTTTTAGTTGTCAGGCAGAGCCGGGATGATTCTGTTGATGTTGTCGTGGTGTGTATGTGTGAGACAGTGAGCTGTGTGGAGAGGGACGGGGGGTTGAGAATCTCACCAAAGAGCTTAGTGAGGACCACAGCCTCTGATCTGACAGGTCAGCGGGGGCCACGAGATACACAACCGACCGCACACACACTACACGGCCATTATCCCCCCTGAGACTGCAGGATCACTGACCTGCTGACACTGGATCAGCCTAACTAACACAAGGAGGGCTGTCTGCGATGCCCAGTGTACTGTCAGTACGGCACAGCTCGGACACATGAGGCACGACGCGTGTAACCTCGTCCTGTGGCAGCGTGTTACGCAGCAAACATGACATGCTGTGTGGACAGGGCTAAACCACCAACACACACAGCACTGCTAGCCAACAATGTCCACCTCAAAACAGCCAGGTCACAACAAGGAAATGCAAACTTAAGTGAATTTGTCCAGTGCCTGGTCCAGTCAACAGTGTTTATGTGAGTCCTCTTTCAGAGACACCTAGTTCTTGAACATAAACAATCAATAGTTTGTTAGTTAAACAAGCAGTCAAGCTATTAATAATTGACATTTAATAGTTGAATTAAAAATGCTTTACATTTAGAACCTTAATGATTAAACGTAAATAAATAATTTTATTTAAATAAGTTTAGATTCATAAGAGGTAGAAGAGGCTGAAAAATAGTTTTAAAATAAATTAAGCATAAAAATTAATGTACAGAAATTGGGTGAGTTTTATTTATCAGTGCAGAAGCTGACAGCATAAAAGCTCATCTCATTAGTAAACTGACCAATCAGAATGGATATTTAAATGAGGAACGCCATTTGCTCTTGTCCAAAAAAGGCAAAAGGGAAGCAAAACTAAATTTGCCCTTTTCACCTACATGTCTAAGGTAATATAACATCTACAAACCTTCACAAGACATTTGTGAAGTTAAAACTATGGTTTTGTTACACAATAAAACATTACAGAAACGTTCTTACAACCTAAAATTGGGTAACCCTAGATCATTGAATCAGCCAACGTCCTCCTCACCACACACAGATCTTCAGTCCAGGCTTTGGGCTGCTGTAACTCTGTGGAGCCTGTGCAATACCGGCTGGAGACGCCACACGAGGTGACATTGAGCGTACCTGCCGTCTCGGTGGACGTGGGGCATCCGTCCGTCCGTGGCCAGTGTGCAAATAAATAATGCAATGTACACCTAATGCAGTGGTCCCACACGCAGGATCCTGCCGTCGCCTCCAGCTGCCTTTGGGGTGGAAAATAATTACAATACAGAGAGTGAGAACAGGGCTCCCATACACAGCGTAATGGGCCAAAATAAGGGGATGGAATGAGGCTGCCCTCTACGCTTCAGTGCTTCTTAAACAACACACACTCACACACACACACACACTGCCCAGCTGAAAGTTACCACCAGCAAATTGCTTTTGCATATCGCCATTCAACACAGAAAAGGTTTCCATCTAGGAGGAAGTAGGAGTCACTTATAATGAAGGAATGAATACACAAACAAGTAAACAGAGACTGAGAATGAGTAAATAAAGCTGGAGTGATGGAATCATCGTGTTGGCAAATAAGTTTGCTGTTTACCTTGTTTGTTTCCTGCTGGTAATTATGCGTTATGTCACACGTCCTCCAACATTCATAACAAATTCTTCCTTTAATGCAGTAAACGTTTCCACGTGTTGTAATTACGCTTAAGAGGATGAATCAACATGGCAGGAAGTTTATAGCGCTGTAGCGTTGCAATGCTAACAAGCTCATTGGTCTGATTCCCTGGAAATAGAGCAACAGATTAATTGATCGCCTGATTGGTTAATTAAGTTTAAGTCAAGTATTTGGTTTACATTTACATGCATTTTTGTTAAGAGAACATTAGGCAACATTCTGAGAATGTTTTGGTGATTCATTCATGTCTAGAGATTTAGGTGCAAGTGTGCGGGAGACTGTAAACACAGAGCGGCCTATTGTAATCCAGCACACACAGAGAAAACGTGTTTGGTGAAAATAAAGGCGGTCGATGCGCTGCTGTTTGAGTGGAGATCAAGGTGTTTACCTTAGCTTCCTCAAACCTCAGCCTGAGACATAAGCCACTGTACCCTTAACACTAGAGAGCTCATGTGCTGTTTTATTTATTTGCTTGGTGGCAAGTATATTGCTTCAGTGAAAAGCATTGGCCAAGCAAATACATGCCAAGAAAGAAAGATCTCAAATGAGATCTCTTTAATATCTCAGTTTGTTTCTTTTAGGCAGCTTAGATGAGCTTTAGATGAGCTTAAAGGGAGAGCAAATGGAAATTGTCTACTGTTTACACCGAATTTTCTCCAGAGAAAGAGAAACAGAAATCTCAAACATCTCCACCAGATCCTCAGAGGAAATCTCAATGTCATAAACTGAGCTCAGATTAGGCTGCACAAGTCAATATTATTAAAGCTTTTTAAATGGACTAGAATATTCCTAATAAAAGGTGTCCAAAATTTTAGCTAAACAATTTAAATGAAACACAACTGAGAACACTTCTGTTAGATCTCCTCAGCTATGAGAGAACATCCCTTTATATATTGGGTGTTTTATAAAGGCGTAAAACAGACCTACTCCAGTCAGACTTTCATATGGATAACAAAGCTAATTCCAAATCTAGCTACAGTAAGTTAAACACGATTTCTGCCATATAATTTCCTCATTTTTTTAAAGTCATCTCTACTTTATAAATTCTCTTCTTCTCTCATCTGTCTCCTCAGTGGCTCCTCAAGGGCAAGAGAGTTTCCCGTCCCGCAGGAGACGCAGAGGAACGCTCCAGCCCAGTCCTGCTCTTTAAGCGCTCCTCAACTCTCTCCGCTGGGCCTGGGAGATCCAGGGCGGGTTGAACTCATCTCGGCTGCCCATGTTGGCCTCGCTCCCCCTGGATGACGGCTGCTCTGGGGTGCCGGCCACTTCTCTTTGAAGCTCTAAAGACTTTTGGCAGAGACATTGAACGTCCTTGAGGGCCCCTCCTCATGGTGAATTAACAGGCCCTGCTGTCCCCAAAGCTATTTTGGGGCCTTATCATTGTCCTGGGCTTTACTAAAGGAAGGGAGAAACCTGAGTTAGGATTCTACAGAAAAAGTGCTTCATTTTACTTTTGCAAACCAATTAGGGTTAAAAATGGTAAAACACTGTGAGTTTTGGCAAGAGGACAGAAACAGTGAGTGTTATTCATTCCTGAGGAAAAATTATGGTTATTGATTTAATTATGGCATGTCATATTAAAATATTATAATCGCTGATTCAGTAAATATTGACATATGATATAATACATAAAGTGTCACAAACATAAGCAAAACTGTGAATGTAACATTGCTGAACGGTGATAAATTAAAGCGTAAAGATAAATATAAATTCGTAAAGATAAATTCATTACGCTTTCCACTAAAATAAAACTTTTAAAAGTCATAGTTATACCATAACATCAAAATTTGTGTTTGATCAACGTTCTCATTTGGTTTGGAGATGTCCTTATTTTATTTTGTCTTATGGCTATAGATCAATATGAATTTTATATTACACCTCAAACTACACATTGCTTAAAGATTCATTAGCAGTTATTTTGTGAATAACAGCAGCGTGCATAAAAACACAAAAATAAATCGCACATCATTAGGTTTTCAAGCTGTACACGGCATCCACACACACACACAAACACGCACAGACACGCCGCTGTCATTTTCTCAGAAACAAGCCAGGAACGCACATTTGACCCGGCGGTCTTTTTCACTGTCCTACCTTTATTTTCTTGTCATTATCATCCGATGAGAAGCACGACTATGTGTGTGTGTGTTTGTGTGGAGACGTCACTGTCTTTCTGGCACACACAGAGTAGATTCATGCCCACAGGCAAGTGCCTTTGAATAACGGTAGGTTAAGACATAATCATCTACACGAAGGAGAAGATTCTCTTTGACCCTTGTCACCTTGCCACCTCATTCACCAGAGCTGGCGGGCCAGGAAAGAGGAAAAGCTAATTGCAGAGGGTGAACCTTGAGGCAAGAGCAGAGAGAGAGAGAGAGAGAGAGAAAGAGAGAGAGAAAGAGAAAGTGAGAGGAACCCCACTGCTTTGAAGCTAAATGAGGAGCTCTTGTACCGCTCCAGATACCAGGAGACAGAAAGAAATGTTTTAGTCAGCTGACACCTGTTACAGCTGGAGTTATTGGGGGTTCTTACAACTAAGTTGAAGACACTTGAATAAAGTCATGAGAGATTCTGTGAACTCTTACAAGCACTCGGTCCTTGTCTGCACTTTCATACATTGATCTCTCTCTTTCACACATACACACCCTCAAGAAAAATTGTGTTTTGTGGATTTGAGTCCACATTAGCTTTGAGATCACCTATGCTAGTGCACTCCTAAAAATACAAAATAACCTTTAGCAAAAACACACTTTTAAAATTGACTCTCTTTCTGTCAAAGTTGAACAAAAGTAATGTGTTGATGACTCATCCTGCACTACACAGATTTTTGTCCTGTGTAGAGGTGAATGCAAATACAGTCAAAGTCTGTCATTAACCACAGTCAAGAGATTTGATTAATAAGTGATTTGAGGTTATTTTAATAGATCACATATGCTATCTAACAAAATTTGTAACTCACACACCATTAGCAGTAAGTTAATTTTAGCCCCTGCGCACAGAATAACACACATCACAAAGATCTCTTCCTGACCACTTTTTTTTAAAGCATTTTCTGTCCCACTTTTATTGTTCCTCCTGGAGTGTGTTTCTCCACACGGCTTGTGGTCCACTAACCTACTTTAGAACCACATCAACACCTCCTCTCAAGCCGTCCTGTCTCGACTGTCGTTTGAGGTAACTCAAGCTTTTAATGATCTTCTAATCACAGAATCCCCTATACAACCACCTACCGCCCCCCCCCCCCCAAAGCCACGAGCAGTTCTCTCCACAGTGCGAGACGTTTCCGTCTGCGAAAATTCATGAATTCAAAAGCTGAGCCGATTTGTCTAAACACAAAGGAGCAGAATCGGTTCAGGAGATCAGATCTACTGAGGAGTGTCAGCTGAGACATCTCATGCATCACAGTAACATGAAGTTCATTCATGAATATACACAAGGCAAATCACAGAGCAGATCCACATGGCTTGTCTTGGCATTTCATCCTTCAACTGTCTCACTGAAAACCTTTTCCCTAAAAGCTAGCACGTTATTTTTTCGGTGTCGTTCTTTTTTCTTTCCTCGGGGCTGCTGAATGCATGATTGACCGCAGCTACAAAGACACGAAAAGAAGCAAATTTCAAAGCTGGAGGTTTGTCACTAACACACACAAACAGATGTCAGACAGACAGGGAGATATATACATATATACATACATATAAGACGAGCGGATGGAGTCACACACGCAAGATTGAAAATGAACAGCAGATAAGGTCCAAATGTGAGTAGAAATTGGTTATTTGTTAAGAACTACAACATGTAACTGCAAGATATTACACATTTACTCCAGACACCACAGACCAAAAAGTGTGTTGACATTTTACATGTACCAAACTGCTCTAATTCACACTAATTCTTAAAATACTGGCTAACACTCACTAAAATGATCAATGTTATCAAATAATGTTCTCACTGTAGCATACTTGTTATATATCATACATATTAAAAAATATTATTATTCTTGTTATCTAATTGTAAAAAATAAACAAACATAATTAAAAATGTTTAAATAATGTCCCTAGTAAGTGTGTGTTACAATGAAAAACAATCCTAGAATTAAATTTTTTTAACAAACTTTTTATTTAATGGAAACATTATAGAAACGTTCTTACTAGCTAATTTAAAACAGCTAGGATCTGCTATGGTTTAAAGTGAGCTGTAAAATCATCATCTGATTTAGCTGATGGAGCAGCAATAGCCATGTTGTTTACAAACAACAACGTTTTGGTCAACCAACATGAACTTTTTGTTTAACTAATCTAGTTTAAAGGACACCAGCATCTAAAACACAACATATGCTGGTGACCAGCAAAACTGGTTTCTCCAGCACACACACACACACACACACACACACACACACACACACACACACACACTGAGCCAACCAGTGATGAGGGACAGCTTTAAAGGTAATTGATTTTATTCCCGCCTAATTTCCTCATCTCCCTCCCTTGAGCTTCATCAACAGTCTGTCAATAGGCTCGCCGGCCAAGCGCCATTCGTTAGTGCCAAAGAAACGCCTCAATCAGATCACCATCACTCATGCGCGCACACACCCAGAATCCTTACAGAAACCCTGCAGCATAGTTCAAACACTCACAAACACAGAAACGCTGTCATACACACACAAACACGAGGCACACGCTCATTAGAACAGCTGTACATACACAGAGCTCCAGTAAATCAATGCTTGCAGCTAATCACTGGTTGATTAGTGTGTTGAGAGGGGTGCAGTACGGATGGGCAGCTACAGTATGAGCCTCAGGCCTGAATGACTAACACAACACTGGAGCAACTTTATCACAACACTGACCTGCAAAGTCAACATCCGGATATAAAATAAATATCTTTAACTATTCAAGCTCCCTTCGTTATTCCCTTCTCATGGGTTGTCTGCACTTTGTGGAAATATTTATTATTCACAAACAGGCAGAAATCTAGCAAGGTAGCAGGAACAACCTAGCTTTGAAAGCTTAAGATCCCGCCCTCCGTCCAAAGCCACGCCTCCTCCAATAACGTGCAGAGGTTTGCAGATACATAGTTTGGCAGACAGGAAGGAAGTCCTCTCATTGCATTCGGACCACAAAACTTTGTCCTTAAAACATTAGCCATTATTTAATCTACCCTTCATGACTATGGTATATTATGATTTTCTTGCAGGTTTTACTGTATTCAATTGTTTACTCAAAACATCTAGCAAATAATTTAGTACTAGTGATTAAATCTACTAGAATGTATTATAAATTTGAACGCATTTCCTAATTAACCTCCATGGTATTTCATGGTTATGGTTATCACTCACCACGGTGTATCTATATCAGATGCCATTATTATATATGCCATTATTGTGCCATGGTACCATCACTGTACTGTAAGACACCTGCCCACCGCCACCTCTGGCACAGGAGGGGTTAATTCTATTTTGTCTAGGCGTGTGTGCCTGCGTTTTCTGTGACTGCGCGTCTGTTTGTGTGTATGTGTGTCCGTGCAGCGCCCTGCCTCTATGTGTATGTAAAGGAGAAATTTGCCTGTCCTTGCCTAAGTGAATGGCTAGGATTAAGCTGACAGCCCACCTTAGTGATGGCGAAATAATTGGTTGTTCAGCTCTGTCCTTGTCAGAGCGCTGACAGTTCTGCAGATGTCCTGCGCGGTTCTCCAAAGGTTAGCCTCAGCTGGGGCTGCCGTTCATTAATCATTCTGCTCTGACAGTGCTCTGAGCAGCCCACAGCTGCCACCCCGTCCCCCTCAATTTCTGTCACCGCCTACCACCGCAGCCGCCCGAGCCCCCACGCCAAACATCCGGCGTGTGTACATTTAAACACACATTTGCATCCAATAAGATCATATACCCGAACGCTGAGGTGTCGCATGAACGGACGGGGTCAGGGTGCCGGTGCGATCATAACGCGTGATGTAAATTGGTAAACGGACGTGCTGCTGTTTTGATGCTGGGTACGTAGATCGATAATGTTAAGATACAGGCATTTCTGAAACACTGTGTCCTGTGTACTGAGTAAAGTTTGGGGGAGGAAATTGGAACACAAACTTCTGAAGATCACTACAGTACACTTGGATCTGAAGTATGTGATGCAACGGCTGTGTATGATTTTTCTGTCAGTGTTACAGGGGGGAAACAGATATTGTGTGGGTTTACATTGTGTTCCACGTTCAGTACATTTCACTCTACATACATACATATACTGGATATATTATAAATATAAATTATATAATATATTAATTATTTAATAAAGAATATAACATTCAGCTGCAGCTTTCTCAAATCTATCTTTTTTTCCAAGTTACATCAGTGATGTAGGTTTACTGTTGATAATTATAATAAACTAATTTGTTTATATGTTCATACTTCCAATCGAACAGACATCTTTATTATTTTCATACTGATTACAAATATAACAAATCTAAGGCTAACTGCTGTAAATTAAGAATAGCGTGCACCTTGAAAATCTACAATGGCTTCCACCAGCTCAGTTTCCTAGATTTCTCATTGGCAGGCTCAGCCCATCATCATCCAATCAGCATCACAATCCCAAAACCACATAGTACAGATCCTAAGTAAACTAATCCACACACCTACTAACTCTTCCTGAATCCTGCTTCACCTGTCATGATTAGACACTGTGTCTCTCAGCCTCCTAAATCTAACCTCGCTCGCTTTCATTTTTCTCATTTTCCCTTTTTCCGCTCCTCTCTCTCTTTCTCTCTCGGGGGGCTAAGCACTCATTCTTGCGACTGTGTGCCACTGTCGATTGGCCGCTAAGTGCTGTGAAGACCCCAGATAAATCCTCAATTACGGCCTATCAGCTTCTTACAGCCCCTGATTAACGGTCAGGTCCTGTGGCCGGTGTTCTCTCCTTCTCTTTCATTCCCTCTCCTCTCTCTGCCCCCTGGATACAGTACAGAATAAGCAGTAGATTTCCCCAGTGCCTGGCCAGTTCTCCTGAGACTTATCCATACAGCAGATGACCAGTGGACTGCTGGAACAGTGTGGGCTGACTGCAGTGAAGTGTGCAGGCAACCTAACAGATGGTATGTCCTCAAGCTTGCAGTGAACATTTTAAAATCAACGTATGAATTATTAAAATAAAGTACTGCAGAAGCGACGCGAAGGTGTGCCACAAACACATAATATAAACTTATTTTACAGGATTTTCGTAGCATCGCTAAATAGAATTGCAAATGTAATTACTTTTTACAGTTTACCTGAACACCCTTCTTGGTTTGCTATTGGTCAGACAAACAGGAAGTTCCAGTCCAAGCTGACTGATTGGTTAAGCCAATCTTGCTGTGTTGGGCTGGTCAGAAAGCTCATACATAGCCATGTTTTGATAGCAAAACACTTTTTAGGGAAATGAGGCTGGTCATGGCTAAGTCAGACACGCCACTGCCAATTTAGCTGAGATAGAAAAATCACAATTTTGACATTTAAAAAAATGACAAACTTTTTTAAAAAAATGCAACAAGCAAAAAAAATGCAAAAATAAAGTTTTAAGCTTTAAAACCCTTTGAATATTTGGGGGTTTGGGCATCAGACACCAATGCCACATCAACAGAGTTTGCATGTTTACCACCATGCTTGACGGATGTTATTTGAACAGTGGAAACTGAAGGTCAGATCAATACAAGGAAAAAAGGGATTTTGAGAAAAAATGGCGGCTGAACCTTGCTTAATTTTGGGCTTCTCAGTATGACAGTCCCACCTTCCCACCTCTCAAATTCGTCATTGCTCAGAATGTCGAAACGTGTCGTGTTGGTACCTTGGCTGTCATGGATAGATATTATTGATCTGGTTATTTTAGTGTGGTTATGGCTTACTGACCTCCTCCATCATCTGACTTGCAAGAATTTGATTGATGATGTTACAGACACGACAAATAAAGTTTTGTCAGGATGCTAATGGTGCTAAACACTTTCTATACTGCCTCTGGCTACGGAGTGACTTTAGTGAAATCTCTGCAAAACACAAACAGACAAAAAATGCCAGTATCTGTAAGAGGACTGCTATTTTTGAATTAGAATGAATGTATAGACACAACTTGGTACCAGATCGCTCTCCAAGAAAGCCTAACAGGTGGAACAAAAGTTTGCAAAACACACACACACACCATAACTTGTATCTTTACAGAAAGATCACTGAAGCTTTGCACATTATACTGCCTACAGAGTTGCATCTATTGTGTGGCCAACACTAACCTGAGATGTGCGCTTGTATGTGAGTAGATGAGGGAGGGTGGGGTTGCTGTGACGACAAGCGGTGTGTTAGGGAAATACTCCCCCCCCTTCCAGTCCAAACTGTACATTTCCCAAGAGCCCCACTGCAACAAAAGTAGATGAATGAAAATGAAAACAATAGTAAACAAATACAAAAATAGTCCGGCGTGTAAAAACTGTGCAGAAAAAAAGTCACCAGCAAATGCAATCTGATCTACTTCCAGAAATTCTTCACAAGAATCTAAATATACAAATGCTGTCTCTTCTTTTCGCTAAAGCTCAAATGCAAAACAACGGATAAAAACAAAGAATTATGGGAAGGCTTAGAAAAATGTTTGTGGATGCTAAGCCAGCCAACCAGCGTGCACAAACACACACACAAATACTTCAATCACACCTTACACACCTTCAGTGAATCCAGCAGTCCAGTGGGCTCACAGACAGAGTCATGTGACTGCATGGTCATGTGACTAAACCCTCAGAGGGGCTCATCAGCCTGTATGTAGATGTGTGGTGAGTGAGTGATTGCCAAGGGCTGGAAATTGGTGTAGTGAGTTTCACAGGGGAATTGCAGCACACACATATATACGCATATGCAGACACGATTATGGGCCTATGCAGAGCTGCCACGCTATAGCTGCCATTACCTGCCAAGTATTAATATATGTTCCTGTGCTCTTAAAGAAACAATATACTCTGGCCTTCAGTCTGTCTGTGAGGTCAGAGGTCATGGGAGTACTTTGCATATTTCTAAGCATATATTATATCTCAGTCATGAAGGATGAATACCTGAAGGTTTTTATTTTACAGTATTCAGATCTTTTTTAGCTGCAGAAAGACGTAAGTAATTAAAAATAAATACTGAATTACTATATTTAAAATCGTTTTAACTTTGAAGCCTCAAAACCTTTTCTGACTAAAAATGTGTCAGACAAATTTTTATTTTTTTTATTATTATTAGCCATTAATAGCAATTACCCTGCAGTTTTATTTTCAAACAGAGGTGGCGGTGGAGAGGCAGAGGTTACGGACTACAGCTTGAAGTAACAGCACCAGGGTGTATTACTAAAATAACAACATTTAGAAAGTAATTATGCAACAACATGTAATTAATAACTTTTATTGGAATTAATCACTGTTGATGGCTATGGACTCAACTGTTCAACAAATCAAACAAGCCAGCTTCAATGTTTAAAAGGGTGAAAGGAGACTCAAAAATTCACAGTGCATTACATGGCCTTACAAACCGATACACACTATAAATTCACCTAAACCTACACAACAGGGAATGGCAAAACGACTGCTCCCAGACCAGTTCAGCACTCTGTTTATAACCAAGAGTTTGCATGCAACCTGAATTGTCTGATCCAAGATCAGCTGATTGTGTAGTCAGCTCAGCCTGTCCCCCTGTGTACGGGAGTGAGGGAGTTGGGGGTGATTTGTTACCCGTCTTAGGCCGCTCGTTTCCCATGCCGCTCGTTCCTCCTCCGTCTCGGCTGCGTGATGAATAGCCAGTCGCATGGAAAAGAGCGCCACACCAGCATCAAGGTTACAGTAACCTGGGCTCCTGTCTTCGGCTACCTGCCTCTAATTAGCAACCCATAGAGACACTGAGAAAAGAAAGCATTCAAAGAGAAATATCTTTATATAATATATACTATAATCTCTATAATATCTATTAAATTAGATATTAATTAATCTTATGAGAATAAGATAAACGTAAGAAAAGTAGAAGGGAGAAAGAAAGAGAAAGAAAGGACAAAAGTGAATAAACTGGAGGACAACGACAGAATCAAAATTGAAAGGGGGGTGAAAATAGAGGAAAACAAAAATGAAGAGAACAAGGAAATAGAGAGAAGAAAAGAAAAAGAGAGGATGAAAAAGAGAAGGATGAAACGAAAGACAAAAATAAACAGCAGAGGTAAAAAGGAAAGAAATACAGAGAAAAACAGAGGTGAAGTTAGAGCAAATGGTACCCGGCTCTGTGTTTATGGGTTCTAAATCTGCATGGCAATTTTCAGCCGTCTCTCAATCTCCCTCTCATTACCTGCAGCCCCTCTAAAGGTGGTTTGTGTCGACGCGCGTCTCTTTTGTCACTGATCACTTCTTCTGGCCTGCCTGAGGGAGATTACACACACACACACACACACACAGCTGTGATTTATCAGAGGAAAGGATGGGATGGACTCTCTCTCTGTCTCCAGCTCTGGAATCTAATGGATTTATGAGTTAGAGACGCTGAAACAGAGATAGAGGCTGAGAATGAGAGGGAGAGATTCACAGCTTTGATAGTTATTCGTACTGTGGAGAGATACAGTGAGCCCAGGTTGAGTCTTGAGTCTAATGAGGTGATCAGATGGTTACGAACTACTGCTTCAATATTATATATTCGGAACTTATCTTCATTAAACAGTTACAAATATTCTAATATATAAACACCCAGAGCGCATTTACAAGAGCTTTTGTATGCTAMAAAAATTGTTTGCTAGGTWARACATTCCTCCCAGTGTGTAGTCTAACAAATAGAAAATAATTCTGACAACCTCTTTGCTCCAGCGTTCACTAAATCCTGCCATTTACGTTTGTGCCAAGATGAAGACAGATTGAGACAGAGGCATTAGAGTGGCACTTGACCCCTGAGGAGACGGACAGGAACAAGGAAAATGTGCCAGTCACAGAGAAGCCAGTTGTGGAGGGAAGTTAGGAAAACAGTCTGTGAATAGGTGGATCCTGAGAAAGTCTCAGTTCTTGGGAGGCAAATTTGGGCGTGTATTATACTAACAGAACACGTCTGATTTGACAATATGTGAGCATATATATATAAATGAGGCAATTTATTGCAGTTTCAAAATACTCACCACACACAGATATACAGTCATCCCAGCTAACAGGAAATGTTCTCAGTACATTGGCTAATGTTGTCTAAAAGTTATTTTGAAAAAGTTCTCTTCATATTGGTAGTACAATTGTCTGTTTATAGTCTTTATCCATTAAAATTAGCTCTAAATAAAGCAGCATAACTTTACTGTACATCCTCGTTTAGACAGCTAAGTAAACGTGTGTGTTATAGCCTTTGCTTGTTCACTCGTGGAAACTCCTGCTGCCCAGTGCCAGCGCTAATTGCTTTTGACATTGTTTGGCCTCTTGCCGCCCAGTTTAGGACAAATCCTTCATTCATGCAGCGAGGAACGCTCACAAGACCCTCGACCCCATCCCCTCTCCACCGCCTCCCACCTCTTTAATTAACTGCTAAGAAACTGTGAGGACCTTAGTGGGAAATTTGCACACAAAGGGCCGTTGCCTGGCCTCTCCTCCCCGCATCTTCCTCACCTCACACATCCCTTCGTTTTGACCCATGTTCTTGTCCATTACAACAAAGAGAACTAACAGTGTCTTTTTTCTTGACTTGTCCTTTTTCTCTTTAAAAAAAACACGTCCTGCGAGGAATGGCCACACATTCCCATTAACACAGCTTGTTGGGAAAGGCCCAGCAGCCCCTTGCCTTTCTTTTATTTTAGCCCTTTGCTTTTTTGCTTTATCTTTCTTTGTCATTTCCCGCTCGTCACTTTTTTCTGTGACTGTTCCCTCTCTCTCCAGCTCTTCCCTCCTTTTCATGGCCCTGCTTAAGGGCTGCGGAGGCCCTTTGTGTGTTGGCGGATGCCTCTCTGAGGCGGTTAGCTGACTGAGTTGAGTAAGAGCCCTCCAAAGAGGCCTCAGAAAAATGCGGTCAGAGCAGAAGTGTAAACAGGTGGAGATCTCTATTGTGGAACTTAGTTTCCCGTACACACACACACCAACACACACTCTTAACATTCTCCCATCCACCCACTGTCAGTTATTGTTTTGGACTTTTTTCTTTGTACCATTTTTCAGTCCCCACCTTCCCAAAAGCTTTTTGTGCTCTTGTTGGGCCACAGGCTGCAAGAAGACCTCCCTCAACCATCACGGTGGGTTTTTTCCTAGCTGATCTTTGAGATGTGCTCTGAGGGAGAAAGATGGGTTTTGACTGGATCCATGTCTTAGTGAGGCCTCCCTAAGGGAAGGCTATATATATATATACTGTATCTATACACACACACACGTATATGTATATATGTATATAGTATGCATATATTTGTATATAGAATGCATATATATAGAATGTGTGTGTGTGTATATAATGTGGGTTCGATTCCCAGGTAAGTCTTTCAAATGCATACATTTAAATGCATTTTTATATAGTCTACATATACATGCAACTTTAAATTTTATGTATACCATTAAAGAGATTGTTTCATAACATGCAGTACATGAATATACAGTAATGAGACTCCCTACTGTTGTATGCCAACTGGTTTATTTGCTCTTATGGACTTTACTGGTGCATTAATAAATCAGCAGGGAAGAAGTGAACAGTGAAAAATCAAGACTAAAGAGAAAAGTATGTGACCCAGTTGGCTTTTGTCTGTGTGAATGTTTTCAGAGTGACAGAAGAAGAAAGAAAACGTGTGTAATCGCACACGGATAAAAGTGTACGCCGAGAAATACCTGGAAAGATATTATGCCACAATCAGTCCTTCTCCTGGAAAAAATGACATGCGGAAAGAGAGAAAAACTTCTGTTCGCCTGGGGAATCGGCGCTGACCCATCTGTTAAAAGCGCTCCACATATTGTGACCTAAAAAATAGGAAATACTTGTGTTTCATACTGTAGGTTGCTCTGGTGATGTGTCTAAGCATTGGACGCATATCGATTTATGTTTCTGAACTACATCTAGTCTTAAAATAGTAGAATTTTTGCATAATTTAAACTGGACTGATACGATTCAGCCTTAATGATGCAGGGAAAAGTTACAACAAATGCTTCAACAAGCACATTTATTTGGTGAGAATGTTCTCGCCTTTTTCTACCGATCTTCCTTGAGAAAAAACTGTCTTCTGAAAAGACTGTGCGAGGGGTCTTGCACCGATGTGGCGACAATAAAATGTGAACTGACTGACTCACTGAAATCCACAGCACGCGGTTGGCCACCCATCGGCACGGCTCCTTTTAGGGCCCACTTGCTCGTTATAGAAAATGTTTCTTTTCTTTTCCCCTCTTTTTTTGGTCGTTCCAAAGACGGAGGCTTTTGTGGAACTCCGGAGGGTGAGGGGCTGAGGTGTATGGGAGAGAAAGTGATATCTTTACCTCCTAATGAAAAAGCAGTTCTGTTTGTGAAGGCACCTTTTCAGGCCCAACTGACCTCAGAGGCACCTAGGGAAAGTTCTGGAACATTGGAGGGGTAAGAGTTCCCACGTGTGTATGTAGGGGAGGCAGAGGACTTAAGTGCCCCTCCAATCACTTTACTCTACAAATGCACAGAAAAACAGACAAGAAACATTCTCAGAAGTGCCTATTGTGGCTTTCAGTGTTATGCTTGAAACAAATGAAAATTAATTTGGCTTTTTATAGCCCTTCTTTGTGGTCCAAAGGGCATTTCACAAGGGAGATGGGATGGAGAGCTAAGCCCCCGGCCTGGTCCACACATTTAAGGGTGCATGTGTGTGAACGGATGCTGCAAAATCATACACACACACACACACACACACACACACACAGTGTTTTCAAGTAACAGATCTGACATGTGATTTTGTGTAGCATCATTGAGTTCGATATAATATTTATTTCAAATAATTTCTTGAATTGGGTAAAATTAAAAAAATTAAAAAAGATCTCACCTAATCTGACATCCTGGATTCTCTGTGAATTTGCCACAATGCATTCTGGGATCGATTTCACTGTAAAAGAGGCATCAAGAATTTAACCTGTGATGAGTTATGTTAGGAGACAGCATACTTAAGTTGCCTACCTGATCGTGACGCCTTAAAATGCTCCCTCCGTAGGCAGCTGACCAGGTTTTGAAACAGCGATTTGGTTTTGGATCCACAAATGATTTTCCATACTTCAGTCTTCAGGGTTTATTTTTGCAGGACGTCACGGATGGAAGTCAGACGTCAGCCAATGAGAAACTCCTGTTTAAGACAAACCATATTTCATAATTAGTAATAAACAGCATTGACCCACCCTAGACCACCAATCACAGGTGGACCAACAGGGCCACTGTACCCCATCACAGAAGTTTACAGAAGACACCAAGCAGCGCTGTAATTGTGAAGCCAGGCCGGCTTCTCTTTATCAGCCCCACTGTAGTGGCATTAAATTTTAAGTGTGAATGTGATTATCGAGCCGCATTCATTTTTAATGGGCTTTGCCACTATGTGTTTTAACATGCAGCAAAATACCACCATCAGCTGAGTCAGCCCAATATTGTGCTGATGGTGCATAAATTCACACACACACACACACACACACACACACACACACACACACACACACACACACACACATATATATATGCTGCTTATTTCTGCCACCCTCTTCTTCTTCTAGCCCTTCTTTTATTCTTCCACCCCTTTTTCTTCCTTCCTGGCAAATTATGGGATGGAGGCCAAGGCAACGGTTACTGGGGTAATGAACCTGCTGCTTGAACTCCAATTGACTTTTCAAATGTTCTGTGTATATGCTGAGCGATGCATAACTTAAGATGTAGTGTGTAATTTCTGTGCCACTAGTGTCACCAAAGGAAATTTCAGAAACAATTATTGGTTTAAAACTCTCCTCAACCTCCACTGGTTGGAAAAACAGAAATTACCCTCTGAATGGCCCATTAAAGCTGCACTATGTAACTTTAACCTCTCCGGCGCCATCTCTGTTTAATGCATAGCATTGCAGGTAAATTTATGTAGCTTTCATTACAGTCAAAGGAAGCAAAACAGACATTTTTTCCAGGAAATTGTAATTGAAATCTTTAATTATAAAAATTAAAATACAATTTTAAACTTATTTCAGAATCATGGTAAGGTACATGGTAAGGTAAGGCAATCTTATCAAAAACTGACCCGTTATATTGCTCAATAACTGATTGTAAACTTACCCAAATAGTTACAGATTGTAGCTTTAAGCTGTGATGGGTATTTCAGTCCTAAAAATGTTACACGTTAGCGTTACATTAACCCATGAAATCCCATATTTGATGGCTTGATTGAGGAAAATCTACACATTCATGGTTATACCAATTACCTTAATGAGAAAATGGTCCCATAGTTCTAGTGCAAAAGAGAACAAAGACATGATAGAACGTAAAGCAGAAAGAACCGTAATGTGATGCCTCATGGGAGAACAGCAGACAGGAAGTCTGCCAAATCAATAACACATTATTAGTTCGGGGGGCACGAAAAGAGATAGGTGAGCCTTAATACACCTATGATATCTTCATAATAACAATATTGAGATTTATAAATAAAGGAGGGGGAGGAGAGATACTCGGGCGAGTGAATTCCAGCAGCTTTATTAGCTGCCAGTCTCTCTGCCAATATGTTCTTGACTTCACTGCCCGAAATGGTAACTGTCCGTCGTCAGATCAAATTAAAGAGACTGACAGGCAATAAGACATTTGAGACATTAAATGCATTTTCCATTGCCTGCGCATTCATGGCTTTTTACATACTGAATTGCATGGGGGGAAATCCAGATTTTATTAAGGTTGGTGGATGTTTCCAGCTCTAAACCCTGATAAGCGCTGACAATGAAACAGGAAGCTTATAAACATGCATGTCTCACAGCATCTGTTCATGTTCTTCATGTGTTCTCGGCCTGTGTTGTGTGTGGATCTGGTGAGCTTCAAAACATCTAGACGTTACGTTTCACATCAGAATCTGTTCTCTAACCTCTAAAATGAGTTTCTAGGGCTTCAATTAAACCAGACTTAAGCGTCAATTAATTGACATTTGGTGTCGCGTCTGTTTTTTTCATGTCTTTTGTTCTTTGTAATGTTCTACCCCTTTTTTAAACCATAGTTCTACAATCCCACTAAAGCTGACTTTGTGTTCACTGGGCCACAAAGGAAGTGTTCGGAAAAGTTGCTTTTACTGAGAACTAAACCCCATTCTGACAGCAGAACAAAAATTTAATAGAAAGTTACAGAGGCTTAGGCTCTGCTTAAATTGCTTTTACTTTTCCTGGTTTAAAGTTTAAGCCAATCTTGCAAAACTTTGTGTCAATCAAAAGCTCTTTAAAACCTAAAGGAAGCCGTCTTGAGCCAATCACCTGCGCCATGTAGATCATGTGACTAATCACTCTGATGCAGGCGGAAAATGACAGATGCTGATTGGCTGCTGACACCACCAAAATGCTACAGTCCCAAGCCTCTCACCAGTGACTTATCTCATCTGTGACCTGAAAGATAGCAGACAATTAAAAAAAGTCAACAATTTTACATTTTAAACATACAACAACAACCAAACTAGAAAACCTGTATAAGAATATTATAGACTGCATTTTGAAAAATGACATGTTCACACATATAACACACAAAAAACATGCTAACATTTAACAATTAGCCAGGACAACAGCGCCCAGGATATGATGCTGCCAAGAACACAGAGCGGTCTCTGTGAAAGACCCTCAGCCCCATAGTTAAGCTAATTTTGCGTTGCTATAGGCTGTACTCAATGGAGGCCACTAGAGACAGGTGTTGTGCCAGGCTTGCGTCCCTGCCTACACAGCTCTGCCAACTCAGGGGCCCCTTTAAAGACTGAGTACATGTGGGTATATGTTTGTGCATGCCCTCTGCGCCCTGCCAGCATGTGGCATGTGCTCGGCTGCCCTGTAGGTCAGAGGTATTGGGCACAGTGCCTGACATTGACACAGACTGGGCATCTGACTCCTGTCACTGTTCCCATTGCCAGACATGCAGCAACAGTCTGGCATGGGCCATCGACAACTGGTAATGTTGGCACACAGACCAAAAACATTCTTCCACATACCATGGGTCTGTTCAGCCCAGAGCCATTTGGCAGAGAGTGTTTGTCTCTTCCCCTGAATTATTCTCAGGCTATCTCTCGTTCCCAAACCATTAAATGGTCTTTTTCATGTAAAATATGCTTTTGATATATGTGTGTGAAGATGTTATGAGGACAAAATGTCCTCACAAGTAAAATAATACCAGCGCATTTTGACCTTTGCATTTTGAGGACATTTTTGAGGTCATACATAATAAATCATAGAGACTATTTTTTTGAAACATTTAAAATAACAGTGTTTTCTGTGATGGTTAAAGTTAGAGGTAGTATTACGGTTTAGAATATACAGTATAAACACTATTATGTCTATGGAATGTTCCCACAAAACATGAAAACCCAACATTTGTGTGTGTGTGTAATGATATGAGTGTTAAAATTTGGGCTTAATGAAGCCCACAAATTCTCACCACTTTGTGACATTTCAGCCTTTTTTCATGAGCAAACACACAGAAATCCCAGGAGACTTTGTGGCTATGAAACCTTGTAACACGATGTCTAGTGTGTAAAATAAATAAACACACATGCTAACACAATTGGGTGGGAGACCTTGTGTGTGTGTGTGTGTGTGTGTACAGAGATGGATCACCACAGCCTCTATCTTCTCCGTGGCCATGCCGAGCAGCGCAGGCCGATTTACATTAGGGAGATTTAAGCTGTCTGAGCCAATGGTGACAAGTCAAGGTGTTTCACTTTAATTACAGCCGGCAAGGTCACCTCCCTCCCCACTCGCCCTCGCTCCACTAGTACAGAGAGAGAGAGAGAAAGAGGGTGTGTTTATGCATGTTTTTACATTTACGTTTAAACACCCCATGCTTCTGAACACCATCCTGCCACCGATGTCAACCAATGCTCGGCCATCGACGGTAACAAAGCAAACACGTTCGCAGTCTGTTAAAAATAATTCCACATGACAAAATAAATGCTGTACCACGGGAGGCTATTTCTTTAATGCTTCACGTTGCATTGTGCATGACACAATACGTTAGGCAACAATAATACGACAGAGTTTTGCTTTTTTCAGCACTTTCTGTTACAATGGCTTGCCTCTTTCACACACCCCCAGGCTGTTGTTCTCTAAAGTGGATATGACAGGCGCTGAGTGCAAACAGTAGCTTAAAGGTGTGAGATTTCAGACCCTCAGTGGCCCTCTGCAGGATTCAAGATACTCCTCTGATGAGAGGTGTCAGACAGGTGTCTTTGGGGGTCTCTCTCTCCATCCCATGACAAGTGAGAGCAGCCCCCTCTGGGCAACCTGATACATTTCCTATCTACTCACACATCTGTCATTGAATCCTGGGTTTGGGTGAATGAAGGAGGGCAGACTTTCCCACTAACAGTTTTAGGATGTAGGAACATTTTTCTAACATTTCCATTAAGTAACAAAAATGTTACAAATATTATATTTGTAACATTAATATATCATATAATATATTAATGTTCTAGGAATGCTCAAAACATACATTTTTCATTGTAATTACATTATGACCAATTTGATTATGTGAACGCTGTTTGAACGTTATTTATACCTGTGATGTTTTTAAAGGATGTTCACTTTAAATTTAAACTTAAGAATAACTTTGATATAATATATAACAAGAACTCAAGAACTTTGAGAAAACTTTTAGAGAATGTTAGCCAATGTTATGAGAACATTCCTTGGTAGCTGGGTTAAAAAAAACAGTGGACAAAGAAAAACTGTAATTTCAATCATTTACTCACCCATTATGTCGTTACAAAGCTGTACGGCTTTCTGTCTTTATGAAGCAGAAAAGCAGAAATTGTTTATCTTGCTGGTTGCTTTTTCTGTGCAATTACAGTGAATAGAGACGGGAGCTTTCAGGGTTCAGAAAGGACACACAGCACTGCAGCTATCAAAAGTGGCTAAACGGACTCATGTGTTATATTCAAGGTCTCATGAATGCATATGATAGCTTTGCACAAGGAAAGACTTTATATCTGTCTTGAAGCCATGTGACAGAAGTCAGAAAATAGACGTAGTTTAGACTGGTTTCATAACACAAGTCATTCTGGTTTGAAGCATTTATGCACTTACATTTACTTGACACATTTATTCAAAGCAACTTACAGTACATTAAAGCTATATATATATATATATATATATATATGTGTGTGTGTGTGTGTTTTCTCAGAATCAAGCTCACAACCTTTGCACAGCTAACACAAAACTCTACCAGTTAAACTGAACAATAATTTTACTTTGGGCACAGTGTTCCCCAAAATGCAAACCAAAATACAAGAAAACAGAGCGTTGCTTTTTGGAGGTACCATATCGAATACACATGGTTTGCCCAGGACTTATCACATATTCACGTTCAGAGCTCAGAATCTTTATGCAATATTACACGCTGAAACCCCCCACGGGACGCATTTAAGAGCAAAGCTCATTGACTGAACGCACTGCATTCAGATCTAAATGCGCGCGCAAACGCATTTGCACATGTGCACACAACTGGAGAGAGGACAATCTGTCAGTTAAAGGCAACCATACCTTTCTTATCAGCATCACAGCCATGCCAGAGAGAGCCGTGGTCAAATTAAAAGAAAGGGGGTGTGAGGAGGAGTGGAAAAAGAGAGAAGTGCCTTCTAGGGAAGTTATTAAAAAGAGAGAGAGAGGGAGAAAAAAGCAAGAGCAAAGCAAGCATAACAAGTTGGCTGCAGTTCAAAGGGGGCGGGGCCTCTCCCACTAAACCTAACGGTCGCAAAACACACAATGCCTCGTGGCCAATCTCTGAGAGTGAATAGAAGCGGGGGGAGGGGTTATGGGGGGCAAAGGAGTTAACTAAATTAGTACCCATTTCTGTGCTAGGCAAATGAAAGAAATGACCTAAAGAGGGAAAATGAGAAACCTAGGGCCAATGGGAACTTGTTTGGACTGTGTATATAAATTGATCATTTTTATGACTGACTGTTATGGCAAATAGACCTGCCTCTGTATAGGGTCATAGTTGGGGTCTCCACATACCTTATTATCATGATAGGCAGCCTTTTAGCCTTAGTTGCAGTAAATGCAGGTGATACGGAACGCAGTGCCGCCACATGAACCCAGTGCAGGACTGCTTCCTGATTGGTTAGAAATGTAAAAGACATGCAGGACAGATGAAGCACACACAGCAGTGTGCAGGAAACTCAATTGCATGTATACACACACACACGAGCACCTACAACTACACAGCAAATTTAATGAGACACTATTTCATTGCATGTATGCAGCTAAGCAGATTTATGCAGAGTCCTCCACTTCCACCGCTGCTGTAGCCCTGACCTCAGGTCAGTGGCAAGGCCGTATAGGAGAACGCAGGCTCACTGTTCATCATTACTGCTTGCAGCCTGAGCCCAATGCACCAATGAACCAAAATCTCTACACACCCATCTCCATCTAACTCTGTGTAACACTGCTGACACGATACAGCACACAGAGTCTGAGTAATATCAGCCTGGAGGACACATACTGCAAACAATACTGAGGCAAGTTCATTTCAGTCTTAAACATTGTTAAAATCTTGAAATGTCATTAGATAAATGTGGATTACTCACAGGTTGCTCATAGAGAGATGAAAGATGGTGGTGCGTCTCCGCTGAAGGTCGTTTTGGTGAGACTGCAGATAAATAAACATAAACAAATAAACCTCTTTAAACATCTTGTTTCAATTGAAAATACATCAACTAAAACTAAACAGTTATGCCGTGTTTGTCAGGAGATTCGATGAGGCCTTTAAATGTGTTTTTGTAAAACTAACTCGTACTCAGATTTTTAATGTTATATATCATGTTTGTTTTAGGTCAATAGTAAAACATTTCAAAAACATTCCTGGAACATTCAAAATAACATTTGATATAATTTTAATAAATATTATGAATTAATGTATTTATACATATTAATAGCGTTTTTGTAACTTGATTAGGGATACATTCTTAAAACCTAAATTGTTAGCTGGGAACGCCTTCAAGTTCCCTGAAATTCCAGTCTTCACATATTTAATGGTCTTAATCCATTTTGGAGCATTAGTACAAAGTGCATTTAAAAAAATGGCATTTCTGTCAGGGAAGAAAGCAGGTGCAAAGTTGGAGGGCTAGTTAGCACAACCTGGTCAACCCGGAGAGGTATTGGGTGAATAGTCTCAGATTAGAGTTCTGACTTGACAGGAACAGCTGCTGAAACATCTACAGGCTAACAGCTGCTACTTTCAAAATGCCTTTATTTCTCTTTATTTTCAATTAAAAGCATTTTTCCCCTCTCTATCCAGCTCTTTGCTAATAACATAATGGCGGGTGGAATGTCATTGCTGGGTGTAATGCAGCTAAGTCGCGGTTGCTGTTTTAATGTCTTTCTAATTGGAGCCCACTTTCTGCCGCGGCGCGCAGAAGGCAAACAGAAATGATTTGTAAAATAACGACTGCGGAACTAATAACTAGCCCTCGTCCTAATGTGAGGCTTTTTGTGAGGTGGAAAAAACCACGCAGGTCCTAATTGGGTTTGCCTCAAAAAGACGTTTTAAACTCATCATTTCATTTCGCGAGCTTTTTATGTCACATTTTGCCAGAGAAGAAAAAGTGGAGGAGAAAGCGTTCTCTCATCCATTTTGAGGTTAATGGTCAAGTTTCAAGCTTTTAAAACAGGGTGAAACCACGCTGAAAGGATTTGGGTTAATTAACTAGAAAGGTGTTTTACTTTTTTTTGCATCCATGGATGACTTTTCAAAGTGATTTTTGCACATATCTGGCAAAAACAAACAAACCGTAGTTTTTCTGAAAGGTACAGTACATGGATGGTGCATGTAATAAAGATGGTGCATGTAATAAAATGCATAAAATATTCTAAAATAAAACATTTATAATATAAAAATTTTGTGTATAAACAGGAACAGAACTACCCAGGCAGTTCTTAATTTTTTTTACAGTAGAGAAAAGTTAGAGGAGCCAGAGACATCAGACATTAGCCTGTAACGTTACCCCAGCTAAGAAGGTTCGGTTGTAGAAACGTTTCCCTAATGTTTCCATTAAATAACACAAAAGTTAAAAATGTTCATTTAAAGGTTCTAGGAATGCTCAAAACATTTAACATATTCAACTAAATATTTTTTCATTTGCAACCTTTTCCACTAAATGCTTAAAAATAATGTTCAGTACATATAACATTAAAAATTACCTCTACTAACATGACTGCAAGAACAAATTCAACTTTTAGAGAATGTTAGCCAACGTTCTGAGACGCTTCACAATTGTCCCATTTGTGCCTCTTTTAATTTCCTGAGTAACTGTAAAAGAAACTGCAGACAACGTTAATACATAAATGAAACATAACTGAGGACATCTGAGCTATGAAACAGCAACCACTGAGCGTTACAAATACCCTCAAGGTCATTGTTAAAGAAGCATTCAATCACCTGTCAACAAACACTGAGCGACACCTGAAACCTTCAGCTGGCTGTTGCTCAGCTGTGGATTGTGTTTTTTCTGTCACAGTAATTTCAGCCAAAACTGAATTCAGGGTCTCGGGTGGGTACAGCAGTAGATTACAGAGGACTGCAGAGTCTATAAACAGCCTAAACGGAGCTCTCCGTCTAGCCTGTATTAGTGTCCTGACCCGCAGGTCTTGTTGAATCTCTGTCACACAGTAATAACTTGTCTTTTATCTTAAACACCTCCTCTCCCCTCAGGCCGTAGTAAAGCACCTGCGAGCCTGACATATATCAAAAGATAATGGTAAAAGCTGGAAAATCTTTTTTATTGGAATCTCCGTTTTCTCGCGGGCAAGATGTGGCAGGATGTACAAATTAGCTTCGTTTCTCCTCAGCTGTTTTACTCATAGATAAACAATGGCCTTAAAAAGCTTCTTTCTACCTTTCCAGCTACTCTGTCCCAAAAAAGGTTGGAAATATTGTCTAGGACGCAGAGAAAATAAGCCTGAGGTAAATCAAACAGATAATCTGTCTAGCGTTGTAAGCCACTGTGTATTTGTTATATGGGCATGTAAATAAAACAGCACACAACTATATTGTTAATATTATATTCCAGGTAACAGAAAACATTCTCATAATGTTGGTGGGACGTTACATATCATATAAATCAAAATTATGTTCTTAAGATGTTGGTGGATAATGTTTATTAAACCAAGCAACAACATTAATAGAGCGTCTAAAAAAACTTTCTAGAACTTTCAAAATAACATTTTCAACACTTTTGAAACTTTCTAACAACCTAAAACTGTTAGCTGGGTCATCAATATTGGAAAAATTATTATTTTTAATATCCTTATTTTTTCTAAATGATTTATTAAAAAATCATTTTAAAATGTTACATTTTATGTTTAGCATCCAGCTAAAGAAGAATTTAGCTTCTTTAATTCAGTCTTAACCAAATGATTTAATTTGTGAGTTTGGTGAAGGATACACAAACACAGGTGTATCTCATTTATCTCTGTTAGCAAAACTCTGCTTAACTGTAACATAACGCAGGAAGCTGGCGTGTTATCATATCATGTCAAACTGTACCACCAGACTGAACGGGGTGAAATTGGGCTGTCTGTAGCCTGTGGCTATAGGTGAAGCCACGCCATGGACAACAGCCACATCCGATGTTCATCCACCTTTAAACACCTGCTCCAAAACACAGCTGCAACCAACTCTGCTTCCACCCCACAGAAACTCACTTCCACACCTGTGTAGCTGTTACGATAACTGCTTCAACAGGTAACCTGGGATCAGACTGAGCCTGACTGAATCTGTGACGCTCGCTGAACGCTGTCTGTGAAACTGATCTGGAAACAGTGATTCCTGGAGTCTTAATGAACACAGCCTCAGGTGTCTGTCTTGGCTACCTCACCTTAAAATACCTATTTTATATATCAGCGTCTCAGTTTTCCTGCCAAACATCTGCTTCCAAGTTTTTAAACAGCCTCTATTATGGATAATTACACGTGAGAGTGAGAGAGGACCAACTCCTAAAGTTCACTCACATCTTTCCTGTGTTCCAGCCAATGAAAGGAGAAGTCTGGGTTTGTAAACACAAGCCTCGTGTGACAGATGAGAGAGGGAGTGACATTAGGGGACGTTCAAATGGCAGCGACGCTCACTCCAGCTGGTTGTGATGTCTGTGCCAAATGTTTCTCTATTAGAGCAGCTTGCTGAAACATGGAAGCGGATACCTGCGAGGCCTCATCTTCAACCAGCTCAGAGCTGCTGGCCATCAGCTGCTGAACCCACATATTCACATCCATGCTGAGAGAGCGAGAGAGAGAGAAAGAGAGAGAGACTTTAGGATACATCACAAAGATTGCAGAGTAAAACAGCACATTTTTCTTTAGAAGCTGAGATTTAAGGAAATAAGAATGATTTAATGGACTGTTAAGTTTGTAATTTGCCATGTGAATAAATCTCTTAAAAGTAATTACTTGCCGTTACCTCACTGTGGGCGGAGTTTTAAAATGGGGCGTGTCTAATTTACTGACAGATAAGTTTCAGAACTGTGGACAATTGCATTTTATTGGATCTGGAAAAGAGCGCGCACACACACACACATATATATACTGTATATACACACATATACATATACAATAGTTCCTCCCTATGATGGAAAAATCAGCCAGATGTCTTACATCTCTTTGCTGGTGGCTGTGTAAAATACTGAGCCTCACTTTCATTAAGGCAGAGCTGTTGTATTTGTTATAAGTATAACTCTGAGACCTGCCTGTTGCGTTAGCGGGCCGGTTCCACCTCAGATCTGGGAAAGCAGCTGAGAGCGGCATGTGAGAAATGACAGGACGGCGTCTGATCACAGGAAAATCAAAGTGAATCTGCTGTAGTTCTTCAGCAAGCACTGATTCCTGAGGTGAATGATGTATGAATGTTTGATGAATCTACCACCATCTTTGTCGAATCCTCCCAACACTGCCATAAGATTGAGTGCATAACAGG